>JANKOE010000004.1:4029187-4042639 GCA_026284465.1 Erythroxylum citrifolium
GTTAAATGGAATAAACCCTACAAGGTAAAATGACTAAGTTTCATGTTACATGATCCGGAGTTGGGCTCCGGTAACGGAGTCCAACATAACTTATCCTTAGTTGGTTAAAATATCACACAAAATTGAACTTTTCTCACTTCAAGGCATTACCCACGATCATGGGAAGGAGCTTATGTAGCTTCTACAATCGTGGGATAGGTAGTCTGAAGGTGCATTGTCTAATTTCCATCAATTTTTCTAGATTCTTACATCTTTATACCAAATTCAAAACATCTTCATCAAAGTCCATTAATTATTCCTCAATTGTACCTTAATTATTCTTCAATTCCTCATCAATTTCATATCCAATTGCAACTTAAAGTCATTTAATTGGTAGCTCACAAACTTTGATCTTTCACGCATTAAAAATCAAAATAGAAACTTTCATTCACTAATATACATGTAGTCCTAGTTTTTTCCATTTCAAGAACACTACACTAGCACCTTTCTTTAGCATAATTTCACCTTCATCATATTTCAATTCCCAATCTAATTCATCCCTAAAACAATCTATAGCATACGGTTTTTATACATCAAGAACAATATATAAAAGTATCCAAATTCAAGTATCATTTTCCAGCACAATTCATCATCAACTTCATATACGATCCATCTCAATTCAATCATCATAACCCTTCTATTATAACAAGCCATAAAGATTAATCTTTTACTTGCTTTTATAACTCAAATTCTAGCTCAATTTATCAAGCTAACTTAGCGCTCCATGCATGCAAAATCATCACTAATTCAAGGTATAAATAAGTTGGTTTTTAGCTAGGAAAAAAAACCACCACAAGAACTATAATATTATGGTTTTATAGCTATCTTACAAAGGATAAAAGTATGGATTTAGTGCAGCAATTTAGGAAGACTTAAACCAAAATATAGAGATGAGATAGAAGCAAGTTTCGGTGGACAGAGTGAAGAAAGAAGAGAAATGAACTCAGCATAAACTTTTACTGCATTTGCTTAATTCAACTAGGTGCAAGGTGTCATTATCTTAAATTAACATTTATCCTTCGGCATGTACTCCATTTGTCATGTATATATGCTACCGTATGTCACTTAGTTACTTAGTCCATTTGTCATACATCCATTACTACCATTTGTTAATTAATTAGCTATGTCATTTGTCACTTAATTTTCCATGCCAAATGTCACCAATTCATAGGCTTAGTCATCCTAACTTTCCATGTAACAACTTGTCTTGCCACTTGGCATTTTTCCTAGACTAAATGTACATTTTAATTCATCAATCTCTCAATTGTAACAATTTGGTCCAAGTTACTAATTATAGTCCATCAATTCTTGACATTGGTAAACCAAAGTACAAGACATTGGAAATGCATATTCAATTCACATTCATTTTAGTTTCATACCCCGAAATATGTCAATTGGGTGCAATTTGTCTAAATCACAATTCATACATGTATGCTACTATGATGCATATTAATACAATCATAAAATCATGTCACAAATGTACCAAATTCATTCTATATGATGCCACTCATATGACTTAATAGTCCCGCACTTTAAATTCTTCAACAATGTAAGAGACGAAATATTACATTTTTGGCTTATCTTCTTCAATTAACTCTTTCCACTTCTCTACTTCTTCTTAGATGGAGGCTTCTTCGTCTTCTTAATCAGGAAGCTCTTCATGGAATGTTCCTCCATTCATGAAGCCAACCCTTGTCTTTACTTCACTCTCGAATTCGCATCGGTTAGCTTTCATTTCAGCAAGGAGTTCCATTTATATATCTGAAATACTATCTTCCTCTTTTTCTTCCTCATCTTCCTCTTCTGCTTCGTCTTTTTCCAAAAGCTCGTTTCCCCTCCAAAGGGAGGTTACTATTCTTTATTCCTTAGCATCTGTTTTAGTAGGAATAGGCACACTCCCTTGGATCTCATCAGATAATATCTGCACCAGCTGGTCCTTCCGATTCACCAAATTTTGTATTCAAGCCTCTGTGTCCTGAAGCCTTATGATTGATTCGTGAATGAAATCGACTATCGGTTGTGTTGACGCATAATATTCCATAAGCATCCATCCATAAAATTTTTATAGGTCCCATTTATTAGATAGATGGATGCTCATGAAACAGGTAGGTACAGAATAATGAGAACAAGTAATATGTCCCCTTCACAAGTTGGGTTTTCAACTCTTTTTGTTTTACAGCCTTATTTCGTTGAATTCTTCTTCTACTTTCATAAGTTTCCCTTGTAGTCCTCGTCAACTTTTACAAACAACATAAGTACAAAAATTACTCCATACAAGGAACATGGGAAATTATTGTAGGACTTGGCTTTATTTTTTATATTTTCAATATCCCTCTTGACTCTTAAATAAAGTTTCAACTATATTTGTATTTTTCACAATTGTACCCTTAGTTTCCGACAAAAGAATCACAACATTTCCCCTAAGAATTCTAATCAATTTGCAAAATAGTAGTTAAAACGTTATTAAATAAATCTATATTATACAATCGTTTTTTTCCTTAACATTTTCTAAATTGAACTGACTTTCATCACAACTGGACATATATATGAGTTGAGTTCAATTAAATTATTCTCAAATTAAATTAAAAATATCAATCTTTATATATATATATATATGTTCAATTCAATTCAAAACATAAGCTTAATTTTTAAATTTAATTTGGCTCGTTAAAATTTTTTAAATTTGAACTTAATCTATAAATTCATATTTTATAAATTTTAATAATTATATGAAAATTGAATAAAAGATATTTTATCATTTGTCAAATAAAAATAACTATAAGCATGTTATAAGATAAAAATAATTTGTGAAAATTTTCACAATAAAAATAAAATCAAATAAATAAATATAAAAATATATAATTATGATAAAGTTTAAATAATAAAATATTTATTTAAACATTAACTAAGTCATAATTCTTCAATGCTATCATCATTTTAAAAAAATATTATTTTTACTATAATTATAATTAAAATAGAATAAATAATTAAAAATATAAACACTTTTCTAAATAAATTTTTTGTATTTTTTATCTTCCAAAATAATTGTTTGAATGAAAAATTATTAGATGATAGTTGTAAGTTGATTTAAATTTAAGATATTTATAAATATATATTTGTATTATTTTTTAAATTTTTTATAACTCAAATCTGACTAATAAATTTTTAAAATTCAAGTTCAATCTTAAAACTCAAAATTTTGAGTTTTTCAATTTTTAACCTTAACTTATCAAATCCTATGATCCAAGTCAAATTATATAGTTCTCATTACAACTTTTACTATTTCATGCAAAATGTAATTAAAATAGAAAAACTGTCTTGTTAATAAAGCTCACAAAGATTTTACCATATAAATCGATTCTGTATTTCACTTGTCAATGTCATATTAATTTTGTAACTACAATTTATAGGTAATCTACATTTCTTCCAACTTCTAAATTTCGGTTAAACCTTCATATTTTGAATTGCACTAAGGGTCAGAGGCTATTGGTTTATAGTTTTTTCTTTCATAGGCTATTGATTTACAGTTTTTTCTTTCTGAAGCAATAAATTAGTCATTCAAGGAATTCATTCATACTATTATATTTCTGAATCATCAATAAATACTCTTCTTCCTGAATTTCCATGGGGTAGTGAGTGGACAGAAGGGGAACTGTTTCATGTGAAATACATTTATATAGTATATATTTCCAGTGCTGACATAGAGTAGTGTTGCAGGAAATTACGTAAGCAAAATCTCCTAGAGCATAGTGTTCTTCGACTTGCGGGTTCTCTTTTTATCTAAGTCATTTAATTTTTTAATCTTTGTATACCCGTATGTAATCGTTGTTTCCTCCTTGGAAGTACATGTTCGATTTCAGCCAAATGTCTCCCTTGTTTATTATCGTCCTCCTCATCATCATCGTGATCGTCAGTGTTGATGCAGGCTTCTTTTCCCCTGTTTTATGGCTTCCTTTCCATTTGTTCTCACTAATTTGCATTAATGAGTAGACAAACATATGAGATATATCTGATCAATCTATGTCTATATATATATATATATATATATATATATATCTGTCAATGTCCTCTAGACAGCCAATTTCACAAAGATGACACGAAGAGATGGATTTGGGGATATTTGTTGGGTATGGTGTCCACACTTTTTTTTTTAAGATTGAGAGCCAGAGGAATCCAGTTCAACAATATAAATAATTTAAACAAAAAAGCGTACAAATTTAAAGAAGACTAAGTCCAGTGCTAAAAACTAATAATCTTCTTGTACTAGCTAATGCAATCTTTTGAATTATTAATAGGAGGCCGGTTTCAGGAACTAAATCACAACTTATTGACACTCCATTCGGACGCAAGATGAGAGCTTAACTTAGATTAGATGTCATAAGCAAAGATCATATGTCTGATATATTGTAAGGTGTTATGAGTGAACTCCTGAATTGTTTGAGTGTTATAGAGTAATTTCATGTTCTTATCCTTCCATAAGATCCTCAACGTATGAACGTTACTTTTTCAGCCCAGGTTATAAATTGAGGCCACTCACTATTATAATAGGTAAGTCCACAGAGTTGAATGGTTCGACTCAAAAAGCTGGTAAACTAAGAAGTTGACAATAGATTCGCACACATTTTATACAAACATAAACTCATACATACATACATTTTTTTATTATTATTAAATTTAACTATTTTTTATAGAAAGATTCTAAATGCAGTCCTAGCTTGTGATTCCACAAGTGTTGAGATTATTCAATGAATTTCTGTTGCAGAATAGTTAATACCAAACAAAATTAGAAAAAGCAATAGTGAAAAGAGCAATGACAATAAAAAGAGTCTTAACCATGTTACACACTTCAAAATGACAATAGATGGAGTTTATATATTATACAAATAGAAAATAATGAAAGCACAAAAAATACCCTTGAATAGTAAGTCAAAGATTCAAGACATATCTAAAAAATCTTCGCCTTGCATTGAATCTTCTCCCAGATCCAAAAAATTGCTTTTGAAACTCTGTCGTTACTAACCTCATCTTGAGGCTATTTGAAACTATTAACATTAAGCAAATCTAAGCAATGCCTGAACTTGCTCTTAGGAACTAGTTTAGAGAACATACCTACTAGATTGTGTTTAGTGCCAACCTTCTTCACCTTAATTTTCTTTTCTAAATGAACGAAGTGATATCCAACATCAATGTGCTTGGTCTGATCATGATGCACTTGATCTTTAGCTAAACATGTAGCATTTAAACTGTCACAAAACACTATAGCTTGGTTTTGAGCCCAAGATCATTGACTAAGCCCTTCAAACATATTCCTTTTTTAGTTGCTTCTATCAAAGCATATAATGTGAACACATAGCCAGTCACACATCCTCTACTATCCAAATTACATTTCTACTCATAATAACTCTACACTCAAATAGAGATTAGATTCTATAACCTTTTATCCCAGCGCCATAACCCATAAATATTCCCTTCTTTGACCTCAGTTCTAGTTTACCTTCAATAACATGATAGTAAGCAAGAAAACCAAAACTTTCAAATAGAATAATCAGTGGGTTTTCCAGGCCATACCTCTAAAGGGGTTTTACAGTCTATAGCAGTTGCTGGAGAATGGTTCACCATGTAACAAATGTTGTTAACAGCCTCCGCAAAAAAACTTTCTTATCATTCCAGCGTTAAAAAGCATGCATCAAGCTCTCTCTAATAATGTTATGTTCATCTTTTCTGCTACTCCATTCTTTTGTGGAGTGTCTCCAACCGTGCAGTGTCTAGCAATGCCTTCATCCTTACAAAATTCATCAAACTTACTTGAACAAAACTATAAACCAGTATCTATGTAAAGACGTTTTATCTTCTTCACTGTTTGATTCTCGAATAGAATCTTCCATTGATTGAAAATTTTGAAAACCTCACTTTTATGCTAGAACATGAATACCCATGTCATCTTGGAGCAGTCATCGATCACAGATAAAGAATATATCACTCCACCCAAAGATGAAACGCGAGAAGGACCCCAACAATCAGTATGAATGTGATCTAATGTTGCCTTTGTCCTATGCATAACCTTCTTAGAATGAACTTAAAATTGTTTCTTGAAAACCCAATGCTCAAAAAACGCAAAATTAGATGTCGTGTGTCTCCCAAGTAGGTCCTGCTTGCATAGAATAGTTATTCCCTTTTCGCTCATGTGCCATAGTCATATAAGCCACAACTCTTGGTCTAATCCGATTTTCACTGCTCTGATGGAGACTCTATTACAGCTAAACTTGTCATTGGTGTTCCCTGTAAAATATACAAGGTACCATATTTGACTCACTTCATTACTACCAATGCACCTTTGGTAATTCGAAGTACTCCACCTTCACAACTATACTTGAAACCTTTTAAGTCCAAAACTCCCAAAGAAATCAAGTTCTTTTTCGATTCTGGCACAAGTCTAAGATCATTTAAAGTTCTAATTGCACCGTCATACAATCTGATCTTGATTGAACCAATGCCTATTTCCTTGCAAGATGTTTGGTTTCCCATTAAGACGCTTCCACCATCCTTTTCTTCATAAGTTGTAAACCAATATCGATGTGGGCAAATATGATAAGAGCACTTTGAATCCAGAACACAACTATTCTCTGAATCTGATCAATCAGTCACTAAAACAACCATATTTTCTTCTAACGTAGAATCATCTTAAGCAACAACAACATGCTGAGTTTTTGCTTTATTCTTCTTTGGACATTTATTCTTCCAATGACCTGGTTCTGTGTAATAATTACAAATGTCTCGTAGATTTACAGTTGAATCTTAAGATTTAGACTTAGACCTTTCTTTGCCTTTCCACTTTCCTTTTTCCCTTCTCATGATGTCCTTATGCCTAAGCTCTTAGGTATGAAGACTAGACTTGACTTCTTCTAAATTGATAGTATCTTTTTAAACAACAAAAGAACTGACAAAATTTTCACTTGACGGAGGCAGAGAGAATAACAAAATTAGGGCAACATCTTCGTCGTCTATTTTAACATCAATATTCTAAAGATCCATTAAAATAGAATTTAATTCTTCCAAATGTTCTTTCAAAGGCATACCTTCTTTCATACTAAGACCAAACAAACGTTGCTTCAGTAACAGCTTATTAGTCAAGCATTTTGTCATATATAGGCTTTTAAACTTCGTCCACATAACTACTGCAGTATCTTCATTCATCACTTCGTAAATTATCTCATCAGACATAGCAAAATGGCTGAGTGTGCCATCTCTTCTTCTTCAACAAAAATGGACCCGTCCATTGATTTTGACTTCTTTTGTGAAAGCAGTGTCCAAATCGACTATTGCTTCAATAGAGCACACATTTTAATATGCCAAAGACTGAAGTAGTTCTTCCTATTAATTTCATCGATCTTAATGCTATATGATGATAACTCTACGCTTGATTAATAGATTCAAACAACCAAAAGGTCTAGTACCTATTTGTTATGAAAATCAAGTGTTAGGATTTATTTTTTAAATATATCCTATCTTTACTGTTATTTTTATTTTTATTTTTGGCATTTTCAATTGGACATGACTTGTTACTTGGCTGACGTGGACTACGTGGTCTATTGGGCTTCATTATCTTGGTTTGGTCTGCTTAGGGGGTTAGCTAGGTTTTTAGTGCTAGAAATATATATAAACTGTAAACGTGTGTTTGTGAGTTTTGGCGGCTGCGTTATATGTTGATTTGCTTTAACAGAGTTGTGTCACTTTTTCCATTGCTCACTGCTGCGTTACTTTTTATTCGATTGCGTCAACTCTGTTTCCTTCGGCGTTATTCTTCATGCTTCAATCTTCATCGTTGCTTTACTATTTTTCTATTGTTTGCGATACCTTCTCTGCTTTGCTATTCTTCTAGTTGCGTTAACTTCAATTGCTTCGATTGTTATTGTTGCGTCATCTTTAATAGATTCATCATTGTTGCGTCATCATCAATAGCTTCATCACTGCTGCGTCATCATCAATTGATTTTCATGTTATTTTAATTCCCATGCTATGTCAATTTCATAGTTGCGTTAACTCATGCTATCTCAAGTTTCATAGTTGCGTTAATTCCCATGCTATGTTATTTCCATTGTTGCGTTAACTTCTAGGCTATGTTTATTTCTCTACTGCGTTGATTTCCATACTGCATTGATTCCACTGCTGTGTTAATTCTCCTTGGCTGCACTGACTTTCCCTTGGTTGCGTTAGTTTCCTCTGTTCTATTGATTGTGCAGGTTACGTCGGTTTCTTAAGCCGCAGTATCACTCGGTTACAATCTCCAGTGAACAGTCCAAGAACAATATGCAGATTCTGTTTTTACTAAGTTCCAAGTTGAGGCTTGCGGCGCTTTAAAGCTATTGTCACTGATGAGTATACGTTCAATCTATGCTGCTATTTGATTGTGTGGATAGATAATTTCAGACTTTAAATTATTGCAATCTTATTTTAATTGTCTTTTTCTTTAAGCTGAAATAATGTGTCAAATCCTCTGTCGAGGTTAACACGAGTCGGTCGTGTTAGTGGGCGTGAGAATCTTTCACGGGTAGTTAGGTTTGGGTCGGTTACATAGATTGGGTCTTACGGGGTAGATCAATCTAGTGTAATTTTTTTGTAGACTACAATGAAAGAAATTAATCTGGGTGAGGGCCCCGCAGACGTAGGCAAGTTGGCCGAACTGCGTTACCAAACGTCGACTTTTTATTTTCTAGTATTGTGTTGTTGAGAGTGCTTATTTATTCGTGTCGAAGAGTTAATTTTGGATAATCTGCGAATTTATAGACGGTTAAGTTATTTCAATTCTGTTTTTACTTTGTTTCATAAAAATCCATCGATTTAATAAATGAGACCCACAAAAATTAAAATGGCCAAAATCATATCAAAACAGGAAGAATTGGGTAAGGGAAAATAGAGGTTCTCCCACCCGTCAAGGGGACTAGATCACCTGTTTCAATATTCTATTTCTACTTTATCTCATAAAAATTCCATCCATTTATTAAATGGGATTCACATAAATTGAATGACCAAGATCACGTAAAAACAGGGGAAGTTGGTAAAGGGGAATTGGGTAAAAGGGCGCAGAGGATCTCCCTCCCTTGTTCAGACTAATCTTGGTTTCCTCTTGTCCTTTTTCTGATTCACTATAACTCAGTTATGTTAACTTCAAAGTCACTGCCACTTGGAGGACTAGGGAAGTGAATCATCAAAGCTATAATAAAATTCTAATACCATTAGCCGCAGGGAGCTATCAATGGCAGGCATCTTCTTCTGCCTCATCCCTTCCACTGAAAGTGAATTAGGAGAAACATCAAGCAAAAATTTATGTCCGCAGAAACAAAAGCGATTATTTTCTTTGAACAACTTCCAAATCTAGATTTATAACAAGTCCTACTATCATGTTCTATGTGGTATAATCTGGAATAGCCTTAAAATATTATTTGTTCATTCTGAAAAACTCTCCATATTTCTACAAAAGTAGCCATGGGAGGTGTATGCTGTTTCCTTTTGTTGTTCTAATACTGTTCCAACTTATCTCATCTATATATTTATGTAGGTCTCACATAAATGTGTGGATGAGATAAGTTGAAACAACGTTGGAATAACAAATGTAGAATAGGTTATCTGATCCCAATAGCCATAGGTTGATCATTCCAACAATTGAGGATCAGTAAGTCCTCGGGACTTTAGATACTTCTTTAGTTCCTTGTTTACTTGCATGACTTCACTCTGCACAGAATCCAAGATCATTCAATTTTTGTTTAATGAAATTTCCACCATTCCAATTCAGCGCTCAAGTTCTTCATTAATCTGACCTGCTGAGATGTATGGAGATATTAATATGCCACTAAAAAAATTATGCAAACATGAAAAAGAGGTTTTGTGAACCACCAATTTCGCCCACCAAAACTTGATCGAGCTTACATTAGTAACTTTGAAGGTTTGATTCGTAATCATAATGGTCGCTGGAAATATGGGTTTGTTTTCAAGACAGGTCATTGTTCTATTCTTTGTGCTGAGTTGTGGGCTCTTTATTATGGTATTCAACTCACTTATAATCTTGCCTATTTGGATGTTCTTGTAGAATGTGATAATGAGATTGCTGTCAAGATGATGACCAATGGTATTCAAGCAAATTCAAGGTGTTTATCTCTTGTTGACAGAATTCTAGATTTACTGAGGCGCTTCAATAATGTGAAACTCACTCATATTTACAGAGAAGAAAATTTTGCTGCTGACTCTCTTTCCTACCTTGCTTTTGATTTTTCTTCTAGCTTTTATGTTTTGGGGCAAGTCCCCCCTAGTATTTATAGATGGATTGATCATGATTTAATAGGAATCTCTTATGATAGGTAGTTTTTAGCTTTTGTGAGCTTTGCTCACTTTTTTTCTTACCCAAAAAAAAAAAGTAACCTTGAAATGAAGGTGAATTCCATTCACGAATTAGATTGGTGGAAGATCTTGATATTGCCACTTGACTTTCTTCATGCGAATAGCTGATTGGATGCAAGGAAGATGGCTTTTTCACAGAGTTCTCACGTTCTTGAGACTTAAATCTCTGAAGAAAATAATTAAATCCATATGATGCAATTCACATAAAGATTAACGAACCCTGTCAATGCCATTACAAATACTTTTTTAAAAATTAAATTGAATGTGTACTTGCTTTTTAATGCCAAAAGAAAGTAACAGAAGGGTCAAATCTGAGTTTTCCACTTTCAAGAATCACAAGTCGACAACAGTTCACCCTCTTACAGGCTTTAAACTCTGCCAACAATCTTAAACATTAGCAAATTGTCAATAATCTCGTGAATCTTTAGAAAATTCCGGCTTAGTTTTGACTTGTTAAAGATCAGATTTCAACCCTACCAACAACATCAACGTGATCATTTGTTAGACTTTCGTCAAGAGAAGCCTGAGAGAGCTAAGAAAACATTCCATGATGAAATCCCCTGTGAAATAATGGCCGTAGAGTTTGTAAGCGAGGCTGGGATGCTTGTATTCCAGATGTAACAGCACTCAATCTCCTTAATATCATCCAAATCGTGAAATACTGTTAAGAAATAGAAAATGACTTTGAAAACAAAAGAGAAGGCCTCTTTACACATTCCCCACCGTTATCAGTATTTGACCTAAATCAGTTTTGGTTACGAGGAAAATATAACGATTAATAGAAGAGGACAGATGAGAAGACACAATAGAAGCAACAAGAGAACGTATCGAATTAATACATCGCCAATGGATGCTGTCGAGTATTCAAAATTATCCCGAAACCTAAAGGCGTACATAAAAGCAAATATTCGAGTCTCACGAATTGAAAATCTTCTACAGAAACAGTTAAAATTTTAATAGTCCAAGCTCGACAGGATTATCAAAATTACCGAACTGCGTCGCAGCCAAACAGATCACATCGAGAAAGAAACCGTTTCTTTGTTTGGCTGCCGAGAAAATATGGACGAAAATATTTTTAGAAAAAGTATGCGATGACCGTTTCTTTTGCTTCAGTTTTTCGACTACGGAACATCAAGCACAAGCAAGCCAGAAAATGATAATATCAGGGGGAATATGGATATTAATGCAAACTTCTTCAGATTTCCCGCACCTTCCCGTAAAACAAACAGATCGACTTGTGATTTGAAGCCAAACCTCGACTGCGCAGAGATCGCAGGCTTTGTTGACCTTCAAGTTCATCTCATTCGTGAGGCCGAGGGCCGACCTTACGCACAAAAGCGAAACGAAAGCCTAATACATATTTTAAAGTCAAATCAAAACCCTAGGCAGTTATGGAGGAGAATGAGTTTTTGAATTCAGATCGTTTAAAGTGAGTGGAATGACGAGGGAGGGATTTTATAAGAAAAAGAAAAGCTTGGCGGGAAAATGGCGTTTGATTTTCCGTTTTGAGCTCGTAATTTGGGCTTTTTCCTAAATTAATTCACCTGGTAGTGGGAGCCCAAAGTGATTTTTTTTATTTCATTAATGTTTTAAAAATTGAATCAGAAATTAAACGAGTAAGAGATGAAGTTTAAGGTTTAAAAGATTCAATCGATATTAGACTTTCATCAAATTAGTTAAAGATTTAATAAAATTTAAAATTTTAAAATATAATTGAAAGAGAATGTTCTTACCTATAAAAAATCATTAAGTTTAATTAAAATTTATTAAATAAAAATAAATTAATTTATAATAACTTATTAATTTACAAAAATTACCGATTAATGAATAAATTGAACGATTTTTTACAACAAAAGTTATTAAAGCTAATCAAACCAAAAAGTTAAACTGTTCAAAATTTTTACTATTAAACTAGTTGAATTTTTTAATCATTGGTTTCAATAAACCAAGGGACTGCTTTCATGGCTTAGAATAATTAGCTATTAACTCTATCATCCTTGGTCGGAAAGTTAGATAACCTTATTATCTTTGATTTGAAATACAGATAACTTGAGCTTTAAGAGTTGATTTCGAGAGAGTCAACTTGACTCGAATTGAAATGTCAACCATATCTTCAAATTAAAGATGTTAATTTTGCCCCGACCTGATTTTTTGCCTGGGTTGATCGAGTCATAAGTGGGCTACAAGCCAAAAGTAATCGGCCTAAAAGTTACATTAAAAATGGCGTCGTTTTTTATGTTTTAAAAAAATGTATAAAATGGGTCAAGTTATCCTAATCCTGCCTGTAAACTTATCCAGACCTAGGCCCAGCCCAGCTCATTAACATTCCTACTCTAAATAAGATTGTGGCATCGAAATGGAGCAAGTAGGCTAAGAGAGTTATGTCATCGTATGAATCAATCCAACTAAATTTGCATTTGTTGAGTTTCATTAGTTTGGTAAGGAACTTGGTTGCTTTAAATAATATTTCGGCTTTCAATCAAATTTTGTGGATAGATCAAGTTGGCGTTGAGAAAGTTTGGTTCCTTATTATTTCATTCGATTGGATTTAGATTTAATTAAAGGATTAATTACAGAAGAAAAAACAATTCAAACTTTTGTCAAAATTTTAATTATAACCCGAATTTTAAAAAGTAGTAATAAAATATTCAATTTTTCAATTTTTCTCAATTCTAACTCAAGTTTAGTCTCGTCATTATCTTTACTGACATGACATTGTCATATGTTAAGAGACCCTCATTAATTAGACACATTAGCGTAATTAACATAAGTGAGTCTGATTATTGAAATAAGGCTAAGAGGAGATTTTTTTATAGAAAACTAAAAAGAGTTTTCGAAAATTTTTAAAATCAAAGAGTTTTTTAAATATTTTTAAACTGTTGGAAATGTTCATGTCTTTTACTTATAATGATCAACATTTAAAAATTTAGGGGGTGTTTGTTTTCACTTTTATTTTTGGTTTTTTGTTTTTGTTTTCAAATTTAGTAAAAAAACTTGTTTGTTTGAGTTTTTAGTTTCTGT
>JANKOE010000004.1:4054930-4083872 GCA_026284465.1 Erythroxylum citrifolium
ATCTTCGATTTACCGTAGTCGTTTCTAGCACAATCAAAAACTAGAAAAATTAAACAATCAAAAGCGAAATAACAAATTAACAACGATATTTATTAACACAGTTCGACACACCTTGCCTACGTCTGTGGGGCCTTCATCCAGTTTAATACTTTTACTAACGATAATAGTTTTATACAAAGCTTTACTGAGCTGATACCACTCAACCCTTAATACTATCCCTCGTCCTCACTACCCGTGCAATAATTTCATACCCAATAGTACGGCCACTTTGTATTAACTTCAACAGCTATTGCTGTCTTATATAACCTGTCGTTTTTTAACCTAAAAAATGACAACATTTCTGCTCATAACATCTGAAAAATCTTAACCATATTACAGATACAAATAATCAACCAAAATCTCCTTAGATGGTCATTATCCCAGAATATGATATACATTGAATCCCACATTGATTAAGATTTTAATTTCAATCAGCCTTATCTTGAAAGAGTCCCACATAAATCTAACTAATTTCAATTATCAAATAATTTCCAGAATTAAGTAATAAGATATAATAACTTATATAAGATAATATTTAAATTCATGTTATAAGGTCACTTAAGAGTCTTTTAAGATTCGAATTCGAGCCTATGACTGTGGTCACGAGCTCCGTCTAAACCAGTTAGTCTATTCCTTTGTAGACAAACATGTTTACCCAATTTAATTCACACATTTCATTTCTTATGTCTCCTTCACTCTCTCGGCAATTAAGCGAAGAAAACTATGAAATTGTACGATAACCCAACTCTAAATTAAGGCAAAAGGCTTCGTAGTTCGCACGTCGCAGTGACAAGGAAATGGTCAACCTATCATTGCCCATTAGAATAGAATCATTATACTATAAAGAACCGAATATCCTACACTTCACTATCGTTATTGGTCAGCGACACAAACAACATTTGAACATTTCGCTGTATCTCTCGTTTAACACGTAAAATAACTAAACGACACTAGTTGGTTGCACATAAGTTAATTCTAGAAAGAAGGTTAAAAAATGCACTTTGAATAATTTAAACTATAGTTTTATTTCTCAAAATATATCAAATCAAAATATCAATTTATATATTTTATTAAAATAATAACAATAAAGCGCTTTGAATAATTTAAATGATAACATTACTCCTCAAAATATGTCAAATCACAATATCAATTTATATCTTTTATTGAAAATAATAACTATAACAATCCTTATAATATGCCAAAGATTTAATCATATACAAACAATATGTGAATTGATATTTTATCTCATTTTTAAAGTTTTTAATTAAATTTCTAAATTTTAAAAAATTTCATATCTTAGTTTAAAAAGTTTTTAGTAATATTTTATTGATATAATAAAAATTACTTATTTAAAAGATTATTTAGCTCGTTATTTTTTAAAATATTTGAAATTCGACCAATTATTTAATCTTTAAAAAAATTTACTGATAAGCCTCACTAGAATTGCATCACCGATTTTCAGCCTATACACAGTCAAAGTGATTGATAAAACAAATCATCATAAGAAATTAAGCCTCTGTTTGGTTGGGCTTATACTAGTAGAGACTTTATTAGTAGAGTTTTTTTTTCTGTAGATCTTTTCTGAAAAGAGCTTTTCTAAGAAATCAGTTAACTATTTGGTTGTCATTTTAACAAGAGTTTTTTTGAAAGAGTTTCATAAAATAAACTGGTTGACAATATAAAATTAAAAAATACTTTTAATTTGAACTATATTTATCTTGTAATAAAAATTATTTATGCATATAAAAATTATTTAAAGTATATTAAACAATATGCAATCCACAATATATTAATTATTATATAATTTTAAACCATATGAAACATAAATGAAAATATATCTAACCAAATCTTTTTATTTGGGTTATAACATAAGTAAAACTAATATAGAAATAAATATTAAAACATATTTAAAAAGTCAAATAATATTATTAAAAACCCAAAATAAACGTGAAAATAAATTTGTGAGTATTATTTGTAAAATATAAGGACAAAAGGGACTAAAAATAGACTCATTAATTGATCTGAAAAATCTACTTGAAAAAATATTTTTTTGAAATGCTCTAAATTTGAGTTTCTTAAAAAGTTATGTTTTGACTATCAAAATAGTCATATCTATTAAAATTATTTTTTATTTTATAGCTAAATACTCATTTTTTTAAAAAAAGGCTTTCATGGTACCAAAATAGCCATATCTATTAAAAAATTATTTTTTATTTTATAACCAAACACTTTTTTTAAAAAAAAGCTTTTGTGGTGAAAAAAAATGCTTATTAATTTCTCAAAAGTTCATATAAACAAGCACTAAAAATAAATTTTAGGTATGTTAACCGATACACAAGCCTTTTTTCCTCAACAAGCGTCAACTCTTAAGGCCTTCCATTTATTTTAGAAATTTACTCTCTCCAATCTAATATTAACAAAAAAAGATTTAAATTCATAACTAAATAAAATTTTTAATATTAAAAAAAATCACTATATTAAAATATCAGTGGACCCCATCATAAGTTAACGAAGCTTCCGTGTTAAGGGATAACGCCGGAAGAGAGGCACGGATTGGAGGAAGTAAAAGAATTGTCCAGACTTTAAAATCAGAATCTTCAGTCTCTTTTCTGCTAATCGAAGCAGTAGACAGCTCTTTGTCGATCCTTTAAGTCAAATCAGAGCCTTTAAATTAATTGATTGATCGATGTTTATCTCTAGCAATTGTTCTTTGCCAAATGTCACCTTTTGGAATCGTAAATTTATGATAATTTGATGGTCAGTTGTTGTTTGGTAACTGTAATCGATGACGGCTGTGGTGAGTCGGATGAGGTTCCGAGAGGTTAGAGCTCCGGCGATCAGTATGAACAACATAAGAGGCCAAACCGTTTCGCGCGTAATCGAGGAGAAGATACACGTCGCTGTGGGGAAATCAGTGAAAGAATGCAAATCGCTTTTTATTTGGGCGTTGCAGAAATCCGGAGGCAAGAGGATTTGCGTTCTTCACGTTCACCAACCCGCAGAATTCATCCCCTGCAGTGAGTAAAATTTGATTGAAGATGCACCAATTTTGACTTTATTAGTGTCTGTGCTTCAACGTCTTAAACGAACATGTGATGTTTCTTAGTGGGCGGGAAATTTCCGGCGAGTTCACTCACAGAAGAGGAAGTACTGGCGTATCGCGAAATTGAAAGGAAAGAAATGCATCAGATGCTAGAAGTGTACCTTCACATCTGTTATCGAATGGGGGTATTAAGTTTCGTCTATTTACTGGCCATTGATTCCAGAAGGAACTGTTGTAATCGGGTTTTCTTAACTGCTTTCTTTTGCCTTGTTACTGTTTTATTGTAGGTGCAAGCTGAAAAACTAGTTATTGAAACAGAGAGTATTGAGCAGGGGATTTCGGAGCTTGTTTCTCGGTGTGGGATCAAGACGCTTGTTATGGGGGCAGCTAAAGACAAGAGTTATTCAAGGTGTCGAGTGTTTAAAAGTTGTATCAATTGTTGGTTATTACCAGCATTTTACTTTCTAATGTGGAGTAATTGTGCAACTCTTAACATCTCAGGAGCATGGTGGAAATCAAATCTAGGAAAGCGGTGTCTGTCCGTCTTCAAGCGCCTGCTTTTTGTCATATCATGTTTGTTTGTAAGGGGCGCCTTATTCACGAAAGGTATGCTTAATATGCTTTTTTTCTGTGTCAATCGTTTTGTATAAAATCCTGTTATCTGTAATAGTAGGAGTCCGTGAATATTAGGATTTAGAACTACTATTGATAAGAACATTGGTTTGTCTTAATTATAATGGCAAATTGCAATCAGAATACATCCTATTTGCAGTTTGATCTGCTGGAAGTGATCAAATATCTATCTCTTGCCCTTAATTATTTTGTCCAATTTTGCTTAATTTGTTTAGATGAAACCTAGGGTTCTTATCAGGTAACTGGGAAGGGTCTGAATATTTATCAAAATCCTTCTTTACGATACTTTGGGTTGTGAAGAATAATGCATAATCTTTGTATTAAATGTGTGACCACGTGTTTCATTTGGGATATAGTGTAGTATAGATTCAGTTTCTGAACCTTCATTTTTCTAGAGATGCCAAGTATGTAATATTTACATACTCGATTCAGTTATGCTACCAAGTGAATTTATGTCGAACAGGAAAGCTATTTCTGATGGAACTATGGTAGTTGCTGGTTCTTCACCAAGGCAGGAAAGTCCAAATTCTGAAACTGGAGAATCAAACCCTCGTAGATCGCAGTCTGTTACCCTAAGGCAGCAGAATTCTGCAAGACTGACAAATCCAGCTCAAGATTTATTCCGCAGGGTAAAATCAGATAGTTCTCATGGCCATGAGGGTACAGAAAGAACTTCTAGATCTTCAAATGATGTTGCAGGGTTGCTAACTCCACAGTTCAAGTCAGATGCAGAAGACAGTTCTGATGAATGTAATACTTTATCAAGAACCAGCACTACCAAGGGGAGGTCTGCTTTATCAACTTGCTCATCTAGTGGAATGGTCAATGTTCCTTACCTTCAATCTGGGGGAAGTGAATGTGAGATTGGGTTAGAGTTGAACCATCCTGGGTCCGTAGTGGATCTTCATAACTCATCTCCTCCCAGCGTACTGGTACTCCCAAAATCTATCACACTAGGAAATTTGGATAAAGATTCATTAATGGATAAATATTCTTTATTAAAATTTGAAATACATGAAATTGCTACCTTCTGCAAGCATCTAAATAGTTGCGAACTAGCAGGACAGGAGTTTGGAGGAGCCTCTTTATGATCAACTTGAAAAATCGATGGCAGATGCTGCAAATTCAAAGCGAGAAGCATTTGAAGATGCAGTCAGGCGGGCAAAAGCTGAAAAAGATGCCATCGAGGCCATACGCAAGGTATATTTTGTGTCATGAAGCATATATGTTTGACTTCTCACTAATAAAAAGGTGATTGTTTTCATGAACATGATAAATTGTTTCATCAAAGTTTGAAAATATGGACTGCAAGGGAAGTATGTCATACAAATTGCACTGAAAGCAAAGCTGTTCATGATTATTGGTAAGGTAACGAGAATTGACTACATGATACCTGAACTATTTTTTCCACTTAGTTGCTTTGTCTTGGCCCATCAGTCTCTAGTGAAAAAGCTATCCCTTAAGCATGTAGTTTACGATCCTCTAATTAGCAAGGGGCCTAGGTGATCTTTGGGGAGAACATTAGGACTACACGTTCTTATGTAATTGCACTCTACTCTTTCGCAATCATAGGCAAGAGCGTCAGAAAACTTATATGCTGAGGAATTAAAACAAAGAAAAGAAGTTGAGGAGCTGCTGGCAAAACAAAAGGAAGAACTTCTGAGGATGAATAAGGAACGGGACCAAGTCATGGAAGAACTCCGCATTGCCCTAGATCAGAAATCATTGCTGGAGAGTGAAGTCACACAGTTAGATCAGATGGAGAAAGATCTGGAACAAAAAATTATATCTGCTGTAGACCTTTTGCAAAATTATAAAAAAGAACGTGATGAATTACAGATAGATCGTGACAAGGCCCTAAAAGAAGCTGAGGAACTAAGGAAATGCAGAGCAGAGGCCTCAGGAACTCACATTCCTCAGTATTATTCCGAATTCTCTTTCTTGGAGATTGAGGAAGGAACTAATAAGTTTGATCCATCCCTCAAAATTGGTGAAGGGGGTTACGGTAGCATTTATAGAGGTGTCCTTCGCCACACTGAGGTTGCTATAAAGATGCTCCACCCTCACAGCTTGCAAGGTCCTTCAGAGTTTCAACAAGAGGTAGGATCACAAGAATGTTCAAAAAAACATATTGCTTTTGCTTTTACAATTGCTTGGTCTGCTGTTTATATTTCTTTCCGGAATATAGATAATATATCCCCTAGTTGAATACCTTTCATATCTTTAATGTGTTGTGAAAGATTGTCCATCACATGATCCTCCTATCCCGTTGGTGAGAGTTACTAAGCCATCTGTAACTTTTGGAAGTCCAGAACCTGTTTCCTAAAACAGTTTTGCCACTTTTTATTCAAATTATCTGCATTCTATGCTTTCGACATGGATAACAATAATGATTTGAATCTGGCTGTAATTATGATCAGTGCGTAATATCTGCTGGTTTTATGTTAGGTTGATATTCTGAGCAAGATGCGGCATCCAAATGTTGTCACTCTTATTGGAGCATGTCCTGAAGCTTGGGCTCTTATTTATGAATATCTTCCCAATGGAAGCCTTGAAGACAGACTTAGCTGCAGGGATAATTCTCCCCCTTTATCCTGGCAAACTCGAATACGGATTGCCTCAGAATTATGCTCCGTCCTCATCTTTCTTCACTCTAATAAACCACAGAGCATCGTGCATGGTGATTTAAAACCAGCTAATATCCTGCTTGACTCAAATTTATTAAGTAAGCTGAGTGATTTTGGGATCTCTCGTCTTCTCTCGCACAAGGACCCTTTTAGCAACACTACATTATGCTGCAAAACAAACCCCAAGGGTACGTTTGCATACATGGATCCCGAGTTTCTTGCCACTGGAGAGCTTACTCCGATGTCAGATGTTTACTCATTTGGAATCATACTGTTGAGATTGTTAACTGGGAAATCGGCGTTAGGGATCACAAAGGAGGTGCAATACGCACTAGATAAAGGAAACTTGAAAGTACTATTGGACCCTTTAGCAGGAGACTGGCCATTTGTGCTAGCTGAACAATTGACTCACTTAGCATTGAGGTGTTGTGAGTTGACCAGAAAAAGTAGGCCAGATCTTGCTTCAGAAGTGTGGAGGGTACTTCAGCCAATGAAGGCCTCATGCGGAGGCTCATGGTCTTCCAGGTTTGGTTCAGCAGAGCAGTGCCAACCTCCTCCATATTTCATATGCCCCATTTTTCAGGCAAGTTCATCTCTTCCTCTCCATATTTCATTTGTCATATTGACTTTTCAGTGATAGCTTTACCAGGACAAAGTCTCAACGTCATTACACTGTGTTTTCAAGTACATCAGTGATTGAAAATCCTGCTTCATTTGCTGTAAACATGCAGGAAGTCATGAGAGATCCACATGTAGCAGCTGATGGTTATACATATGAAGCAGAAGCCCTGAGAGGATGGCTAGACAGCGGTCATGATACCTCACCCATGACCAACCTTAAGCTCGAAAGGTCCAATCTTGTACCTAACCATGCACTTCGTTCAGCAATCCAGGAGTGGTTACATCAGCCATAGAACACAATAAAAGTTAATTCCCAACTTCCTTTTGATTCAGCACGTTGTTCACAATGGTTAAGCCGTGAAGACATGTCAGTACTTTTTACTCCCTTTCCTTTTCTTGTATAATATTACAAAGTCTCCTCTCATTATTCACAATGTTTTATTGTATATATGATAGTTAATGTGTATGGATACGTGATTAGACCAAGAAATGATACGTTGGTTTGTTTAGGGCTCTGTAAAATTTAATTATAAAGTATAGAATAAAGGTTTGACAAAGATTCCTTATAGTTATGTAAGGAAAAAAGTTTAATTTGATAGATGCCTGTTATAGAACTGACTTGGATAGAGAGCTGACCCTTGAACCTTTGGTTGAACTATACTAAAAACATTAGAGGGAGGGACAAGAATCAAAACAAGAAGATGGGGTGAGAAGAAAGGAGGTAGAAGAATTTGGTGTTGGGCCTCACTGTAACCTTTCTCGTGTCTGCTTTTTGGACCTGGTTCTTCTTAATCAAGTGGGGGCATTTTCTTCTGCAGATCTGTGCCACATTTATTGCCTTAGTGGTTGGATTGTTGTGCTTTTTCTCAAGCTTTGAATATTGTCCACTAGGACCAGAAATTCTCATTCAACTTGACTTGGTCCTGACAATTTCATCCCAATGTTTTGTTAAGCTAGAGTTTAATCTTTCATAATTATATTAAAATAACTTCATTTAATATATTTAAATTTAGATTTAAACAGAATAACTTATATTTGACCAAATTTCGAGTCAAAATTAAGCTTTTAAACTGGAATTCGATTCCTAAGTTGACCCAGTAGTATAAAAACCATGACAGGTTTCTTTTTTTTTTTTTTGTCCTACGAGGTGCTCTAGGAGGTTTCTAATTACAAGAAGGTGTCTTTAAATAATCTACACTTTGTTCACATCGGGTCAACCCGTAAAGAGTATAATACTGGCCAGAATTTTCCTTGTAAGCGTGGCAAACGGACCAAAACACTGTATGCTCCTTCGTCGGTATTCATCCACATGTTGAATGAGTCACCAAAGACAAAAGGTTCTCTCCTTTCGTCTGGCGCATCCTTTACCCTTGGTTCAAGCATAGCCCTCTCTATTGCTTTCTTCAGGACCAACATATCAATAATGACAGTTGTTCCACATCTTCCGCTTTCATTAGACCTAGGCCTTGTTTGGTAGTAAGTAGGACCACAGATTCCTGGATAAAAATTATTAATTTAATAATTAATTTTTTAAAATTTGTATAGTCAAATTTTTTAAAAAAATTAAAGTGACTTATCTATCCAACTCTAAGTGAATGTATATTTATTAAATACGTTAGTAAAAATAAAATTTTACTTAATATATCAAAATTTAATTATTAAATCAAAATTTGTTTAAATTTTTTATGTTAAATTAAAATATTTGAAAAATTAAACACTTTTAAATACGTTATCTTGAGCAAATAGTTATATTCCAGGCATATACTCACAAGTGTCAAGTGGGTGTGGGTATGTATAGATAGAG
This sequence comes from Erythroxylum citrifolium, assembly GCA_026284465.1. NCBI lineage: Eukaryota > Viridiplantae > Streptophyta > Magnoliopsida > Malpighiales > Erythroxylaceae > Erythroxylum > Erythroxylum citrifolium. The sequence goes on from JANKOE010000004.1 coordinate 4,063,698, forward strand.
TCTAGTCATCTGGATCATCACCGAGCCACTCTCTCGTAGGGTCCACACACCATCAGCCGATCAAGATCAACGCCTCACGTGTGAGTCCACCATCACCGGGCACACATGTGTACCACAGCTGACCAGACGTTTCATATTACATGTGGGGCCTCCCCCTCGTTTTTCTATCCACTATGTCGTACGCTTAACGAATTCTTTTTAGTACGCTTCCAGCTAGCAAAAACACGTGTCTCATTTACACGGGTCCTAATGTTTGATACTTGGACCTTCCGTACTAATTTTTTTCCATTCAGCGTATAAGAATTCGACACGAGTACAGTCTAATCTGGCTTCGGTCACAGCTGATTGCTGTGGGGGGTGATAAATTATTTAATATTGCGCCGTCTTATGCGTACGGCCTGTACTTAATATTTATTGACCTGAACAAGCAGTTGCCGGTATCCTTTGATCGTTGACAAGACACTGTCCCACGCGCTTCACGCAAAAAACCGTGTCAATTTGGAAGGAAAATTTGAAAATTTCCATATTTAATTTACCCTAAAAGGTCTTGGCGTCTTGCACTTAGGTATTTATTAATTAAGCGCCAACGTCAACTTTTTTTAACAGAAGAACCCGTAACTACTGTCTTTAAATATGTACCGAATAAATCTTCGAATTAACGTAATAATCTACAAATTACATCAATCAGATATTTTTTACTAGACAAGTTTTATACGATATGCTCAATCAAGAGAGCTTAGATAGGAGGAATCGAACATAGAATTTTTTAATCTCACGTCCTTATACTTCACCAACTCAACCACCCCGTAAAAGGCTCCAATGTTGAAGATGCTTGACTTAGTAACTTTTTTTAATTAAAAAATATTTCTGAAAAATATTTTAATACATTTTGATATGTTAAATATATTAACAAGTCCAACACAATAATACAACTAATTAAATTTTCATACTCGGTAATTTTCAAAATTAAATTATTGCTAAAATTAATATTTTCATAAAAACAATTTTAAATAATTAATCCTATTATCCTATATTTTTAATGCCTTTATAAAATATATTAATAAGTTGTTAGGATCTAGTCTAACAAAATGTTATTTTTATTATTATTTTCTTTTAAATTTATCATACGATTCAGAAGGTAAACTTTAGAATAACTAATAAAGTTGTTTTGTTGTGACCATAAGATTACGAGCTCGAATTATGAAAATAGTTTGTGTAAAATACAAAAAGAACGCTACGTATATTACGACCAGTGACGGAGCCAGAAATTTATAATAGGAAGGTCCAAATATTTAATTTTTTAAATTTTGGGGCCAATATATTATTAGCCTTTAAATAACTTCATCCTCATGGATGTATATATATATAATATTTAATTTTTTAAAATTTTGAGGGGCCCACTACACCAGTGACCCTCATGTAGCTACGTCTATGATTACGACCTTTTCTAGAATTTCTTAAAGTAGAAGGTTCTGTGTACCGAGTATATTAACTTTTAATTTTTTAAAATTTTTATTATATTAGTTAGTTTATTACTTTTTTAATGTGGCACATTTAAAAATAATATTTCTAATAATGATGAGTAAACTTATGTAATTTCGACAATTAGTGATTTTAATAATTAAAGAATTAATCTGTAGAAAGAGAAAAAAGGATTTTAAATAAAAAATTATTTTTCTCTACTATTAAAAGAACGAGGTAATTGTTTTTCACGCACCCAAAACGCGTGACCGACCGACCGAAAAGCCCCCACTATCACGTGAATGGAAAATACAAAACACGGTTATGGGGAAAAAGTAGAAAAAGCCCAAACCCAGTTCCGACTTAACAGTAAACACACGGCGTTTCTTCCTTTTCACGTACTACTACTACCTCCTCCTCCTCCTCCTCTCCTCCGTCATATTTTCACCCTCTTCTCTTCCTCCAAATTTCCGGAGCTCTCTTCTCTGAAGACCGAAGAGCTATATAGCGAAGAATCTTAATGGATATACGTACGGCTGTTTGTGTAGTTGTTGTTGTTTTGGCTTCCTGTCCGTGGCTTGGCTTCGCTGGAGATATAGTTCACCAAGACGATGTCGCTCCTAGGAGGCCTGGTTGCGACAACAACTTCGTTCTGGTATTCATAATAAGGCGTCACGAAACCCTAGATTTGTTGTTTTTTTTACTGCTGATTTCTGGACGTTTGCTGATAAATTTTCGCTAATGAAAATGGAAAGGAAAGGAAAGAGAAATGCCTGCTTGCGTAGTAGTCGCTGATGTTTTGGTGTTATCTTACTGAAAAATTGAAGTCGACTTCACTTGATTGTGTGGATGTCTTTTAATTTTTGTAGTTTTCTCTTTCTCTCACTAAAACTGTGGGGGTAAACTGAAAGCAGTTGAGTTTTTTGTTGAGAGAAGAACTATGCAAGTGTATAAGTGTAACTGTCTGTTGATGGAGGCTTATGTGTGTAGTGGTGAGTGGAGGCGACTGTACATTTAAATTATTGGATGGGAATTGGGAAGAATCGATGAGAATACTTTAATGCTGTTTAGTATTGTTAAATGTTGTTTTGTTCTGGAACGAATCAAAACGGAAATCTGAACCATCTATTTTGTTTTGAATTCCAGACGTTCAGTTGTTTCATTCCGGTGCTACTGTTGCTTGTACTTTGGCTTAATTATGAGAAACTGATACTTCGGGATCCGTTTAATGAATTCTTGTTATTTTAGGTGAAAGTTCCTACTTGGGTTGATGATGTTGAAGCTATCGAGTATGTTGGAGTCGGTGCTCGCTTTGGCCCTACTTTGGAATCAAAGGAAAAACATGCTAACCGATCTCGACTTGCTCTGGCTGATCCTCCTGATTTTTGTAGCACACCCAAAAACAAGGTTTCAAAATTGGATCCTGATTCTAACGTGTTCCACAATTCTTGACAGTTAGCGTTTTCGATCAGATTTTGATCTGCCAATCACTTTTTGTCTGGTAGTTTACAGCGGCGGAGGTGGTTGTGGTTCACCGAGGTAACTGTAGCTTTGTGACCAAGGCAAATATTGCTGACGAGGCTGGTGCTTCCGCCATTCTCATAATAAACAACCAGACTGGTAATTATTGGAATTACCTTATTATTTCACACACTTTAATGTCCTAATGAATTCATTAAGTTCATTACGAGTGCTTTACTGCTTTTTTGAACTATGATCTTAAGCATCATCTCATTTTATACCTTTTAGTATCTGTTTTCATGATTATGCAAGTAATAACAAGCTTTTCTGTAGGAGTACTCTGTCTAGTATGCTTTGTATGGTTTCTCGATTACTATTTTCTCCTCCTTTTCATGTGTTCATGGCTGTACTTGTATGGAACATAAAAAGAAAATCATCCTTGTATAAGCATGAAACTATACATTAAGAAAACAATGCATGATCTGATCGAAGAACTTTTACAATCACCAATTCTCGAACTTGATTATAGCACAACTTTCTGTTTTGCCTTTTGAAATCCAAACTATTCTCTGCAGAACTTTTCAAGATGGTTTGTGAACCACGTGAAACTGATCTGATCATAGGCATCCCAGCTGTCATGCTTCCACAAGATGCTGGTGCAAGCTTGGAAAACCACATAAAGAGCAAATCTGTTGGTAAGCATCCCTTGATCTCCTAGCATACTTCTAAAGCATCAGATTTTAGATACTGATTTCCCATCAGTATGGATGCAACTATAGATATCATGTTCTTGGTTTCAGATTTTTGACACCAATCTTCAGTGCATGTGCAGCTCTATTCTCCACAACGGCCACTGGTTGATGTTGCAGAAGTGTTTTTATGGCTTATGGCTGTTGGCACCATTTTATGTGCATCATACTGGTCTGCATGGAGTGCTAGAGAGGCAGCTACAGAGCAGGACAAGCTGTTAAAGGTCATCTTGGTTTTGACAATTTTTATTAGGTACAATACTTGGTGAAATAATTTCCTGATCTTTTCAACTGATGCTTAGAATATGTTTTGGTTCCTTTGCAGGATGGTTCTGATGACTACTTGAATATGGAAGGACGTAGTAGTGTCGTGAACATCAACATGACATCTGCTATTCTGTTTGTTGTGATTGCATCATGTTTCTTGGTTATGCTTTACAAACTTATGTCATACTGGTTTATTGAGGTTCTGGTCGTCCTCTTCTGCATTGGTGGGGTGGAGGTATGTCTAACAATATTTCTTAATTGTGCTTTAGATAATATAGGTGGAATTGATGCATTGCCAATATGTGTAAGAAATAGCAGTGATATTTTAGAGTTTCTGTTATTTAGGGTTTCAAATATGCCTGTGTTTAAAGAAGGGCGTAAGCTAGCAAATTAAGTATGTTCATTTTGACAATTTCACTCATGATCAGTTTCATCATATTTGCAGGTCTAGGCTTGTGTCTGATTGCATTTTTTAAATTGTTGTTGTATAAGGAATGATAATTGTAGAAATCTTTTCATGTTTCCAGGGTTTGCAGACTTGCCTGGTGGCCTTATTATCATGGTATGCATCCTTGATCTCGCATAGGTGAAGCTTAGTAAATTTGTTCTAAGAACTGTTTATTAAACTCGTCTATACTCTATTGTGCAAGAATTACCTGGTTCTTATTTTTCAAGATAAAAAATTTTGAATGGTTATCCCCTTTTATACTTGTTCTGGAACTGACAACAAACAATGTAGTTTCAGATGGTTCCAACGTGCTGGAGAAACTTATGTTAAAGTTCCATTCTTTGGAGCTGTTCCATATCTGACATTAGGCGTTTCTCCATTCTGCATAGCGTTTGCCGTTGTTTGGGCAGTTTACCGTCGTGTGTCCTTTGCTTGGATAGGTCAAGACATCCTTGTAAGAGATAAATCCTTAATGTTCTCTTTACATGTCACCCTAGTTTACTTGACACATATTTTTGCTCCTTAGTTAAGAAGAATACCGTACCCATCCACCTGTTTGCCACATAATCTATGCGTCTACCTATATGACCAAGTTGCCTCTTGTTTCCTTGGCCTTGAACACATTTTTCATGAATTCATCATTTAGCTTCTATTTCAAATTAATGAGGCATCATAATTTAGGAGAGGTGATCCATCTTTCCCACAGCTGATGTTTTACTTGGCTAAGCAAAATGCTCATTCTTGCATCCTTTTTATGGTTTGTGGAGCTAGTTGATGTATCCATTTTATCATGTTTTCTTTGTATACGGTGACTTGTGTAATATGGCATTTTATGTTGCAGCCTGTTATGTGCTGTGTTATATTGTTAAAAAGGAGTTATCTTCTTCCCTGCTTTATTCAAAACTTTGGTGGTAGACATGCTTCTGTGTTTGCAAATTTGCTTTCTGGCTCTACTATATTTTGCCAATGAAGCTTCTCTATATTCACTGTCTCTTGTTTTTCTTTTGTCTGTTGTTCTCAACCAGGGAATTGCTCTGATCATTACCGTTCTGCAGATTGTTCAAGTACCAAATCTCAAGGTGGTTATGCGATTCATATTTATCATTTGGAAGTATGCTTTGACATTACATGGATATCATCTTATCTACCCTCTTGTGCTATTTGAGATGCCTTACATGAGAAACTTTCCATTCCTTGCTTTCTTTGTCCTTGGGTCATATTGGCAGCTAGTAATCCTAACTAACTAGATCTGACCCTGGAAAGAGATACTGTTGGTAATTTGGTTTCTGATATTCAATACTGTACTTTTAACTTTGTGGCTCTGTCTTGTTTTCTGTTGGTTGCTTGGTTGCCAAAGGCAATAATATATAGACAGAGTATAAGTCAAGATGTGATGGAATCAATGTCATACTATAAGTTATGATATGTACTAAGCAATAAGGCCTTTAATGTCTTTAAAATACTTTTAATACTGATAGCCTATTGTTACTTGTTTCTTCGTGACAAAAAAAATTGAAATCAGGTTGGAACTGTTCTTCTCAGTTGTGCCTTCTTGTATGACATCTTCTGGGTATTTGTTTCCAAGTGGTGGTTCAAAGAGAGTGTCATGATTGTGGTAAGAATTTCTGTACCTGATATTGGTTCTTGTAACCTATCATATTGACCTGTAAAGATTCAAAAGATTTCCTCTCCGTTAGGTGGCTCGAGGTGACAGGAGTGGTGAAGATGGTATACCTATGCTGTTGAAAATCCCACGGATGTTTGATCCTTGGGGTGGTTATAGTGTTATTGGGTTTGGCGACATAATCTTACCTGGGTTGGTTGTTGCTTTTTCATTAAGGTTAGAATTCAATCCTTGTACTTTCTTTCCTGTTTTATTCGTAATGTCTTTATCTTTCAAAACATTCTATCGTCAAGTTAATGTTTTGTTTTTCATGTTAAATTATGGAACATGAAAGGGAAACCTACAGGTGTTTTGATTTTGACGGAGTTGAAAAATGGAAGAAAATAGAGTTCGATTTTAAAGAAGCTTCACAACATAGGTTGTGAATTAACCCCCTAAACAGAGAGATCTGATGCTTCTAATTCTTCAATCCGGAGACATAACAAATATGGAGATTCTATGCAAAGAGAATTTTGTGATGACCTCAACCTAAAAATCTTCAAAATTCTCATATTAAAACAAACAACAATAACATCTCAGTATGTGCTTTATCTCATGGTAAAACAATGAAGATAAAATAGCTGTGTTCCAGAATAAAAAACATGAACTTTAGATCTCCAGGTAGTTGAAATATTGAATCAGGGTTAGCGCTAATCTGGTTTTTCTTGGTTTCTTCAAATAGCAGAATTGAGGGCAAATGCATATCTTAGTAGGAAATTGTCCCATCTCATTTAACCAAAGCAATTTAACATCAGATAAGCATGCATGTAAAAAGCTTTTCCTTTTAATAGAAAAGGAAGTGGACGGATTAGGCCAGGCTACGGTGGTTGAACTGCTTTGACTGATGTTTTATGCCATCGATACAGATATGACTGGCTGTCTAATAAGAGTCTCCGAACAGGATATTTTCTCTGGGCAATGACTGCTTATGGTTTAGGTAAGCAACATTTGTTGATTCTTTTAACTAGCTATTGTAACAGCATTATATATTGCTAATTGTATTCACTGCTGAAATAGTAGAGAGAAGCCTGCTTGTGCTTTTCAAAATTCCTGAACACAATTGGGTGTTATAAGTTGGTAAAGTTGAATAAAGTATGTGACTTACATTGCCAATGTTTGACCGCTGTCTTATTCTGACATATGTCCATTTATGGTCATCAAAAGAGAGAAACTTTCGGGGAAAGGGCCCCTAACTGAAACGGAGAAGACGACTTCGGTTCTTAGTTTGATTAAGACTACTTGTCAATAAGTTATTTAAAGCTAGTTGTCTAATAAAACTACACAGTGAGGTTAAGTTGGCTGGCTTTGCATTTCAGGTCTTTTGATCACTTATGTGGCTTTAAACATGATGGATGGACATGGCCAACCAGCATTACTTTACATTGTCCCCTTCACTCTGGGTAAGGAAGTACTAGTTTTATGGTCATGAAAGTTATTCTTTCAAAAAATTATTTATAATATATTATACCTATAGTAATTAAATTCGTGAAAGAACTGACCATATAAAATCTCACAATTTATGTGGAAGAGTGATGGGCATTAAATTCCCAACTTGGGGTCAATATTTAGGTTGTGGTCCTACTGATATGGACGAGGAAGAATGTCCAAGACTGCCACCAATATTGATAATGGTCTTATTATTTTTGTTCTCTTCCTATTCATTCTCATTAAAATTATATCCTTTAGATATATAAAATCCCAAACCTACTATAAATGCTTCAAGGTGTTGTCTTGGAAACATTTTCTGCAAATGTGTATCATTGGCAATGAGTCCTCAGATCTCGCTTTATTGCCGGACTTCGGATTGGGTGTGATGATGATAGCAATGAGTTCTCGGCTTGAAATTTTTTTAAATAAATTTTAAAAAGCTCAATGAGCTTTAGGATATTTTTTTAAAGATTTTGGAAAACTCATTGAGATTTGGTCAACTTGACTTTTTATCTTATAAAAGGGTGTTCTTAGTAATCCAAAAGGTGTACAACGTCTATTCTCATAATGGATGCAGGCACGTTTTTGACACTGGGGAAGAAGAGGGGCGACCTCAAAACGCTATGGATGAGAGGAGAACCTGAGAGGCCTTGCCCTCATGTTCGGTTTCAACCCACTGGATCTCAATGACAGGACTTGGACTTCGACTGTAGTTGTAAGTCCCCATCAATTTTAGAGTTATTGACACACTACCCCACCCCATAAAGCCTCACTTGTACAAGTTGTAGGAGAGCTTGTAATATTCTCTATATCAAGTATCATGACATATACAGAATTTAATTAGCTTTTGACTCCATTAAAGCACTGGTGAGTTTTCTTAGTGTACATCCGTTGAATGATAATGACCAAAATTTATCGTCAAGTTTGATGTTAGTTGCAGATGAGGTTTACTATAACTCGGAAACTTCTAGTCGATTCAACTTTAGTATCCCTTTCAGTTTTGGGCCATTATTGATTAAAATTCAAGTAACCTTTTTCTTAAATAGTGAAGCTTTCAAGCAATGTTTTAAAAGTTGGGTAGAAGGACTAATAAGACAGAGAGTGTAAGATTTAAAAGATTTAGGAAATTGTTATAAAATTGATTAAAATTTGACTAAATTAAATTTTTTAAAAAATATTCAAAATAACTTTTTTCTTATAAAAAATTTAAATTTAATTAAAAAGTTATTAAATAAATATTAATAAGTATATTATAGTTTATGAAAATTGAATGATTTTAGATTTTCAATAACAAAAATTATTAACAATGTTTTAGAAATTGGACTAGACATCTTGTTCAAATAAAAAGTTTAAAGTTTAAATGGTATTAAGTTGTTATAAAATTAGTATAATAATGTATAATAAACTAATAATTTGAACTAAGAATAAGAATGAATTTATTATGAAAATACAAATTGAATTTTATATTATAATTTATTTTAAAATTCCTAAAAGTTAAAGTATATTTAAAGAAAGGGAAAAGATTCTTTTTTCTTTAATATCCTTAAGCATACTTCTCTATAGTTTAAATATATTTTTTTAAAGCGAAGGAACCCACAGTCGCTATTCTTTAGATGCGCACTGGGTAAATCTCCGAATTGACGCCAATTGAGCACTCCTTATTAAACAAGTCCTGTACGACAGATTCGATCGAGAGAGTGTAAATAGGGGGATTCAAACACAGGACCTTTTGACCCTATACCTCCTCACTCCACCAACTCGACTACCATAGGGGGGGTTGTTTAAATATTATATTTTAACATAATTCTTAAGTTATCTTAAGCAAATTATTTACATATACTAATTAATAATTTAATTTATTAAATAAATTCATGATAAAATAATAATTAGTTTTTAATAATATTTTAAAAATTTTCAATTAAAGTATAAAGAGATGAATAAAAACCTAAAATTTGATAAATACAATTTATTAGTGAGATTAAATAAATAAATATAGTAATTTATTTTTTAAGAATACTAATTAAAAATAAAAATTTTAATTAAATATAATAAATAAGTAAATAAATAAATAATGTAAATTTAAATATATAATTTACTGATAAATTATGTGAGAGAATTGAAAAGAAAAAAATTAGCGAAAAGTGAAATTTGGATTAAAGATAGATTAATACAGCCTATAACCGCATAAATTCTCTATGCCTTTATGGTGTTTCAATCTGTGATATTTAATTTTATCATATTTATGTAAACTTTATATAAATATTTAGATGCTATTAATTAATAGGATAAAGTAAAAACTGATTTACGAAACAAAAATGAAGACCTGTTTCCTTGAAAAACGACCATAGAAGCAAACAAGTCATACCTTTTACAGAACAAGACATAGGTACGCCGTAACTTTTCATTATGTCAAAACAAGACAGTAGCTACAAGTTTACACTCATAACAATACATAGGTACGCTGTAACTTTTCATTATGTCAAAACAAGACAGTACCTTACATTCTACCAATTCATAGGTACGCTGTAACTTTTCATTATGTCAAAACAAGACATTGACAGGACAAGGAAGTATATAGGTTGGTAACGAGATCATCTGTTTCTATTGGAATGTTTCTGAATCATTTAATTTTATCTACAATCTGTTCTCGTTAGGTACAAGGGAATTAGATCTTTTGATTCAGTTACAACCTTCGTATCATGTTCTATTAAATCTCATCCATACATTTGTATAAATCTTACATAAATATATAAATAAAATTTAATAAAATATAATTAAAACAGAATAATTAGAGCAGAAGGTTTGATGCAAGTGTGTAAGAAGGCCAAGAAACCTATTGCAATAGGCCCACATCTACAGATTTTTAAATTTTATTGGCCGATTTTTTCTCAAGAACCACCAAACCAAACGAGACAATCCCGATACCGTTTTGAACAATTTTTTGCTGTAATTCGGTATTATATCAATACTACCTATACTGGCAGACACCAGGCTAGTACCCGCTAAAATTCCCGATACCGGCCGGTACCAGACAACAAAATGGTATTTATCATTTTCGTTCCGTCCTCTGACCGATACGGTATGAAATACAATAGAATCCTTTCAACTATTTTACTAGGGCTAGTTGTTGCAACTTTGGATGGTTCTCCATTGTTTGAAGATCACTGGCCATGCATCTACCGTTTTTCGCAATAGGCTGTGAACAAAATGAGAAACCTGATATTCTCACACAAACACTTACCCACTAAAATAAACCTTCACGAGGTTGGCAAGTCATTCACTATTCTGTTCTGTTAACCCAAATATTGTCTACCTCAAGGATCCAAGTATAAACCCAAATAAGAATGGAATCTTGAAGATGTTTCAATTAATATGCAGGAAACTAGGACCAGCTTGAGCGAAATTGTAACCGGGGCGAACAGTTTTACGGATGTAATTGAGTTGAGATTCCAAGTAGTTCCTCATTTTCCCCTCTTTTCTCTTGGGAAAAAAGGTTGGAATCTCAAACAAGATTATGGACAATTAAAAGCAGACACCATCTCATGAAAACACATTTAATTTTATTCTTCCTTTAAAAGTACAAAGGCTGCTCTGCAAATCAAAATTGCCTTACTAAGTAAGAACAAGCAATTCTTTCCCCTTTTTCTCCCTGTCGTGAAAAGAATAAAAAATAATCAAAAGGAAACTTACGTGGGTGCAGATCGAGGTCAACTTGAATATCAACTCCTCAATGTCATCAACAAAACCACCTGTACTAGCATATGGTCAAAAATGCTCCAGCAATCCGGTCTTTGACAGATTATTGCTCTCAAAGTCATTTTTGCTCAGCGCCTGTTGCCTCCATCCAAAAGAATCATTTATCAGATATTGATGAAGATTATGTGGTAGATCAATCATATTTGTAAGAATTTTATAAGATCAATGACTTTCTTTCTCATACAACTTCATACATAAACAGAAGGTACGGAGGAATAATGCCACAAGACTTGATAACTTCACATCCAATGTCAATTTACTAAAAAAATAAAATTTCAAAACCTAACACAAAAGTAAATAATCCAAACCACAAATTCATTGTGTGAAGGATGACCGCACTAAAATGTAATCATAGGCTGTAAACAGAAAACAACAGAAAGAAAGCAAGCAACTTCTAAAGATAAAGAGGGCACACCAAAAACTGCAATCTTTAGTTGAGACAAAGAGAAGCAAGAATAACAACATCAAATCCACAATGGTTAATAGCGCATACTTCCACATCTTCGCAAGGTGCCATTGCCATTCACAGCAAAATGCACCGGCCTCGACTCCTGACCAAAGGACAGAAGTTCCTGCATCCTTTCAGGCCACCCAGAATTTAGCCTTCGCGCAAAATCTTCCACCTCCCTGAGTAAGAATCACATCCATTGATGAAAAAATAGTTCAAAGGAAACAGATAAGTATCCTTTCGGATTCAAAATGCAAAGTCATACAGACCTATCAATCTCCTCTTTTAGTACTGGGTCAATCTCATCGTCAGCATCATCAAACTCAACTTTAGGTGCAAAGATGTCATCTTCCCCATCTTGTAGCTTTGATGCTCCACTGGAACTGGGCCGGAATTCGTCATCAAGTTCAGTATCATGGCACATGGGATGAAGTCCATTTGACTCCTGCCCAAAACAAAAACCAAAAATAGAAATTTAACTTTGCTGGCACAGAGATTGATTAATATATAATGGAACAAAATCTGTTCTACCTTTTCATCTGTTTCAGCAACTTCACTATGAGAGGCATTCTTCTGCTGGTCCTTTCTCCTTCGACGCTTCTTTTTATTCTTTGAAGTTTTTAGAACTTTCGAATCTGCAAAAGAAGAGCTTATCACAACTGATAGAAGTAGAAAAGTAAATAAGAACCAAGGAGAAAAATGCTCGTGTCACAGATACAGATGATATTCCTGGAGACAGTACTAATGGCACTAACTGCAGTCGCCTGTTCTTTTAGTTACTAGTTGATGGAGTTGTTCAAGTAAACTCCATTTCACACATGTTCGCCAACTATTGCTGTTTCAGTACCAAACTGACACTAGGTAACCTGTGTTCACCTGAACACTTGAAGTGGCATCGCTAAGATATGATTTTATGCTTGGTCTTATCAGGCACTTCCTCCTACTCATTACAGCTTCAAACCTACGCAATGATACAAACAACTTTCCCCACAATTGCCACAATGAAAAGCAAAAGAAACCAGAAAAGGGTGCCTCATAGTCAAAAAACATCCTTCTTTATCATCCAATGTCACATCAGTTATACATATTACTAAAAAGAAAAATAAAGTTTTCGAGGTTTCCTTTTAAAATAGAAATTTGCTCCTAATTGTAGCAGACCAAAAGAGGCCATAGAATTTGCTAAACTGAAGCATACCTCCATTTTCCCCATTAATAAATGACAATAGTTCATCAACAGAGCGATCATCTACACGCTCTTCTTCAGCCTCGACAATCTGAAACACATAGGAGGCAAAATCATCATGATAAAAGTGTATCCATGAATCATGCATACGATTGTAAATGACTTCACACTAATTTTAAAAGTTTAAGAAATTTATATGCCACCTTAAGTTTCTCTCTCTCTCTCAGTTCCTTTCTCTTCTTTGCATATAATCTATTCAAAAGCCGGATTCGTGGGTCATCAGTTGTATTCTTCAAAGGCTCCAGCTTCTCTTCCTGAATTTGCAACATCTTTGGTTAAAGAATAAGAAATGTTAAAAACTGGTTAAAAGCAGTTCACCGAAGAACCAGACACCTCTGTAAGATCATCGGGCAAATGAAATATCTCACGTATCTCCTCGGGGGTTTTTCCTTCAATGATCCTTGCAAGTGCACGACTTGTCAGATCGACCAAAGGTTTCAGCTGGAGGCTGTCCGCAGCAGACGTTAACTCACAGAGCCTCTTCGTATCCATTCGAATGAACTTCTCATCAAAAGACTTGCGTTCCTGTTAACCCAAAAGTCAAGCACAACTTCTGCTTGAACTTGCAATGATTAAGACTTATAATTTTTTGAAGAACTGAACAAGTCTACCAAAAATAGCAATTGATTTCCACTCTGTAACTATTTCAGACTTCCATTTAGAAAAGCAAGCGTGGATAAAAGGTAATTTAAGCAGAATGAACTCAGAAACGTTGTAGGACCTTGTTAGAGCGACCTGGTACTTGATGAAACCTGCAGTAATCAAGCACTAGGCTCAACATGGCAGGATTGACCCGTTGTGGAAGAGATATAGCATAACTCTTGGAAGATCCCATGCCCTTTTGTAGTACTTCATGACATACGAAGGGGCAAAACATTGCAACCTCTTGTTCCACTTGTTGAATTGAACCATCCGTAGTCTGAAGCCAGACATAGGATTTCATCATCTGAGAATGCACAAGAAAAATTTTGAAATTGGCCTTTGAGATTAAAGTGACACACAAACTAAAAGATTACTTTGATTCAATAAAGAATTTCAACAAAAGGCTCAACCCAAGGAGAAAGCATCAACCAGCATTTAATTCAATTTCAACAGAAAACTAATAATATTATATCTTGCTCAATAATTTTAGGAAACATAAAACCAATTTCTGGAATGTGACAAATTTTTGTTCATGGTATACCAATGTTCATAGTCAATGAAAATTCTTTGCACCTTACCATTGTGTAGTCAATTTTTGACACCTTCACACCATTTATTCCCCCACTCACTCTCTCAGCGAACTCTACTTTCTATAAACTCCAACTCCAACCAAATTTAGATTGACAGCTCATGTAAACTTCACACGTGCTGAAATAGAAAGGCACTTAATAACAAAAGATTTTGGTTGTTCTAGTATTATCTATTTGAGAATGCCAATTTACTTAATTCAATTAATGACTTGGACAGAAAAAATACCTCAGGTTTAATCACTGCCATATCAACCTCAGACATTTGAGGATAATTTGAAGTCACCAACAGATCCAGGTGAAAAAGTCTCCTCTGCAGTACAGAGTCCTGATGCCAAGTTGATAGATACTACCCTCTATGGGCCCAAGCTTTTGAAAATGGAAATGCTTTTCAAATCCACTGCAGTTCTCAGCAATAGGTCCCAAGTGGCGGCATTAACGGTGTGATGAAATACAACCTGTCAAAGTAAGATTCACCATCTGAATTAAATATATCCATTGCCAATTTGACCACATCTCTGTATTTCAGATTGAGCTTTACTACAATGGTGAACGAGACGAATGAATATTTAAAGATAATAATACATACCATGCTTCTCTAAGGAAAGTTATAAAACTAACATAGTGGGCTGTCTTTCTTCAGTGCCGATAGTGGATGAACTAACCCAATCCCTGCATTTTACATTAAAAGAACCATAATCTGGTTAGTCCGCTGTCATTAATTAAGAAATGCAACATCCTGTTACAGTAAGAAACTATACCACTACTATCTTCAACTTTATATTCCGTCTTTAGTCTACAACTTTACCTAAACACATGAAATTAGCTATACTCAAATAGTCCACTCTACAAAAATTACAAAGAAACACCTTCAATACGATAGAACTAATACCCAGTACGCACTATACTAACTGCCTCCCATCTACTTCAAGATTTCAACAATCATACGATTCTATCCCCTTTTGGCTTCATATACTCAGTTATAGTCATCAAGATGCATCCATTTAAAGGAAAAGTGACAGAAAACAAAGTGACTAAGAGAGAAGCTACCACTTAAAGATACTGCCACAAGATTACCCTTTTACATAGGCGTATCATTTCCTACCAATTCTCAACATTTTGATATCCTCATGCTTCTGCAATAGCTTAACCGTCTCACTACCAACAATCCCATTTCTAAGAGTAATCCCCATCTCCAAGAAAAGTTAAATGAAGGAAAAGAACATCGTTTTATAGTCACACGTATCCAAAACCTATATCCGATGTATCTAAGGTACTAATCGAGCAAACCAACTTAATCGTCAAAACCCAACTAAAGCACCAGAAAAATAGGCATAAAATTTCAAAAAAAAATCGACCATAGCCCAAGAAAAAGATCTTTCGAACTATAAAAAGCCAATTTAAACCAATCGCAACAGTAGAAAAAAAACTTAATCGAACGAAATAATCATTCTTCCCAATACTATCATCAACCCAAATCTTACTGAACAGAAAAAATCGCAAATCCAAAAACAGTTATAAAAGCCACGGAAAAAAAAATCATCACCAACACAAGGCCAAACCCTATCTATCAAAAAACGAATACCTACGAAATGAAGAGGAAGAAGCCAAGAACACGCTTCACGCACCACCAAAACGACGTCGTCACACAACATTTCCGAATCAAAGGAACAAAAAACAAATCATTCATGGAACAAGCACCAATTAAACACCTTTTATCTACAACCTCGTACACAAATAAATGCCAGTAATAGGTAACTGTCGCTTGATACATACAATATATAAAACATATAAAGGCGTACCTGAGAAGACAAGAGAAGAGTTCGTTGTCGGAATTTAAGAGCTCAGACAGAGTTTGAAGTCTCAGAGAAGATTTGGCGGTTGTCGGCGACCCCAACGAACAGATAAAATGACAGAGAGAGAGATTAGAGGTTTTAAGTTTACAGCCAGAGAAAACAGAAATCCAGAGAGAGAGAGAGAGAGAGAGAGAGGTGAAAAATAAAATAACGATTAGAAAATAGAAAAAGAAAAGAATATTTTTTTTTTTTGTGATAAAATTATTATTATTATTATTAGGTATATTACATATGAAATAAATATAAATAAATTACACCTAGCGCGTGCGGAGCGTCGCTGCCTCGTCTTCACCTGTTCGATGATACGTCGTCGTTGGGATCACATAAGATCATGACTATGACTAGGGTTGCTATGGTGAGCAGTGTGCGCCGCGCTTCACCACTTTTTTATTTATTCATTTTATTGATAGAAATTTTAACTCAATTAAAATAATTTTTTAATAAGATTTTGTTGTAATTGTTGTATTTTATAAATTAAATCTAATATTAAACATTAATAAAATTTTAATTTATCTTTATAATAATAAAAATAATATCATTCATATTAATTAAAATCTATTATGGAGGTATTATATTGAGATGGAATTGACTTAAGAAACTAATTAAGTCCTACAAATAATTATATTTATATATTACTAATTTATTTATTTTTAAAAAATATTTATATAATGTTTAAGTTCATTAAATTTTAAAAATAAAATTATTATATCAAAATATTATTAAAATTGATAATTAATAATAAATTAAAATTTTATATTTTATATTTTATGAAAATTCAACAAATGACTTCAATAATATCAACTATAGGAACAATTTAATAAAAATCTCAATAAAATGTAAAGTTGTGAAAGTTTAGTAATACGCTGTCTTATTCTTAGTTAGTAAACGATAAAATAACAAAATAAAACAATAATATAATATAAATAATACTTAATAAATAAAAATATGAAATACAAAATCCACATATGACTTGTAAAGGGTAATTAATAATTAGAAGACCTTACTTTAGACCCTTTGGATATGCTATAAGTTGGGCTTTTTCTAAATCTAAAAAGTTCTGTGTTTGATTTCCTTACTTACATTTTTTCAATCGGACTTGTCTAGTGCGGAATATTCGATTAACGTAATTTGTAAGCTATTACGTCAATTTAAAGATTTATTCAATACGCATGGCTGAGGTTCCTCTGCTTGAAAAAAACACTGAAATTAAATTATGAACCAGGCATGAAATTGAAGGGAGGTTAAGGCTTACAAGGATATGCTCTTTTAAGTATTCTAATAAGTATTTTCATATCTAATAAGTAAGTATTTCAAAATAAACTATCTAAATATTCAAAAGACTAAAAACTGAGTAATAAGTTTGATTTATTTTGAATTCAAAATTAAAAAAAGATGAGAGTTCTAATGTTTGAACATTTTGAATAATTTTGTGAATATTGGTATTCATAACGGTAAATTTAAAATACCATTTTAGACGTATTATAAAATAATTTTAATAAATTGTACTGTAAATTTTTAATTTTATTTTGACCGTGTCTAAGAAAATTATAATAACATAAATTTAATATAACAACTACCTTTTTTATATATTAATATTACTTTTTGCTATAATTAAGTTTATTTAACAAAATTTAACAAAAAAATAATGTAAAAACACATGCTGTCTTCTCTTCTTAAACACCACCTAACTACGAAGTGTTTCAATGTCACTGGCTCTTCAAATGACAAGCTATTGCATACCTAACAACCAAAGAAGTAAGGAGTTTAGACTTCAGACTCAATCTTAAAAGCAGATCGAGCATGGACCAACGGTACTCGTACTGACCGGTATATACTGTGTCGAGATTTAAATACCTGAGTATTAAAAAACATAACGAAAATTGATATTATTACTTAATGATAATTATAAAAAAGCAATTAAAAGTATAAACTAATAGATTTTGTTGAAGTTTCATGTATAATTGATTAAGATTTAATTAAGATGTAATTAATTTCAAATTCGACTGGACCAACTGAAAGTTCGAATTTAAAAAATTGAATATTTTTAAAAAGTTAATATTAATCAATTTCGTAATTCAATACAATAATTATAATTTACATACAACTTTTTGAATTAGCACATCATATATTAATTAATTACGACTAGAACGATACGATAATTTTTATTGGGTCGTTGTTCTCGTTAACGTCATCGTATCTTATTTCACGATGTAAGAGTTTTCAACAATTATCAAGATTACGAGAAATTAATTATGTTATTATTAGTAAATTTTAATAGGTAATTTTTTATAAAATAAATGTTCTATTTATAACCAATGAAACTCAGTAATCACAGTATCACACGAGACGAAACTTTTTTTATAGTAAATAAATATTATTTTTTATTACAAAGGACACATGGTCAACAAATCACATTTTAGGATCCAACTCTCACAATTTCCAGTCAGCGAGAAAAAGATAGAAAGTGCGAGTCTGTTTGGGGAGAGAGGGATGTCGGGGAGAGAAGAGGACGTGAGGATTGGAGCAAATAGGTATAGGGAGAGACAAGCAATTGGGACGTCGGCACAGACACATCACGACGATGATGATCACGAGAAAGACTACGAGGAGCCGGCACCACACCCTCTATACGAGGCTCGCGAGTACAAGTCGTGGTCGTTTTGGAGAGCGGGAATCGCAGAGTTCATGGCCACCTTCATGTTCCTTTACATCACCGTCATGACGGTGGTTGGTGTCAAAACTTCACCCTCCAGATGCGATTCTGTTGGTACCCTTGGCATTTCTTGGGCCTTCGGTGGCATGATCTTCAGTCTCGTTTATTGCACCGCCGGTGTCTCAGGTTAGATTAACCAAAAATGCGGTCACAATTATGATAACGATCCGAACTGTTCGACATTCATTTTGATGGATTCGTACAGGTGGGCATATAAATCCAGCAGTGACATTTGGTCTATTTTTGGCGAGGAAGCTTTCACTGACCAGAACAATACTGTACATTGTCATGCAATGCCTTGGCGCTATATGCGGGGCAGGTGTTGTGAGAGGGTTCCATCCGACGCTGTACGAGGCGTCAGGTGGCGGAGCCAATGCCGTGAGTCATGGATATTCTAAAGGCGATGGTCTTGGTGTTGAGATTGTTGGAACTTTCCTCCTCGTCTATACTGTTTTCTCCGCCACAGACGCGAAAAGAAACGCCAGAGACTCATACGTACCTGTAAGTAGATACAATCTCCATCTATCCATCTCTATCTGTCTAAGCTTAGTTATCTGCTTTATGATCTTAAACACCTTCCTGAATACAGACTCTCCAACCACTGCCAATCGGATTTGCTGTGTTTTTGGTCCACGTAGCGACCATTCCCATTACAGGAACTGGGATCAACCCCGCTCGGAGCCTGGGAGCAGCCATTGTCTATAACAACAAGCATGCATGGAATGATCAGGTGAGATTGAGAACAAAGTCGTCGGTTACATGTAATGTTAGTTATATAAGAACTTAACATGATCCTCCGTGTTCGGGTGCAGTGGATATTCTGGGTAGGTCCTTTCATTGGCGCTGCTCTTGCTGCATTGTACCACCAGATCGTCATCAGAGCTATCCCATTCAAGTGAAGAAGAACTTGAAAAACAAGTTTCTTCCTTTCATTACCAATCTCTTTGGAACTAGATGAAACCAGACCTTGTGGTGAAGCTTTGTTTTGTTTAGGTTATATCAGGCACATGTCCGATCCGAAACTCATTGGGCCACAATCCCATGAGAGAAGATCTATTGAGCCCCGGTCCATGGTATGCAATTCAAAACTTTCTTCAGTTTCATATGAAGTATGAATAAGATACAAAAATTCGTAAAGTTTATATCAAAATAGTCTTAAGTACTTGCGATAAGCTCCAAATGAGTGGTTATGCGGTGCAAAGTGAGATTCGAAGAGAAGACTTGAGAGGTGATCCCCTGTCCAAATAACCCTGTACCAACTCTGTCCAAGTGGATCTAAGCCATCCACTTATGTAGGTATTCAATTCAAAACTTTCTTCAGTTTCATATGAAGTATGAATAAGATACAAAAATTCGTAAAGTTTGTATCAAAATAGAGTCTTAAGTACTTGCGATAAGCTCCAAATGAGTGGTTATGCGGTGCAAAGTGAGATTCGAAGAGAAGACTTGAGAG
>JANKOE010000004.1:4102280-4115047 GCA_026284465.1 Erythroxylum citrifolium
AGATCAATCCATGCACCGAACTCATGAAGTCTATCTCTCCATTTCTTTGGAGGTAGATCATCAAAAGTAAACCAAGGACCCGAAGTAGGCTTGGTTGTCTGCTGTGCTGCTGCAGTAACTGGTGTTTCTTGAGGTGCAGGTTCAGGTCTGAAAGGTTCAGGACCTGTGGATTCAACTTCACTGATTACTGGTTCAGTATCTTCAGTATATTGAGGCATCGTCATCATAACGTTGGATAATTCGAACAGATCAATAAGGTTTGCTGAAGAGTCATCAGTTGTATCTCTATCAACTGAATATGAATCGTAGATGGCCTCTGAAGAGTATTATGTTTGATCAAAAGATCTGTCTGAGATCAGATCTAATAGATTTGGTTCATGAGAACACTCCAACTCAAATGAGTTATCAGATGGTGTTGCAGAGACTTCAGATGTATTGCTTTCTGCTTCAGTTTCAACTGAATGAGAACTGGAATTATCTGCAAGAGGATCAGAAGTAAGAGTAGCTATGTACTCTGGCAGTTTAGCTTTGTCCTTCCTAAGAGAAGATGTGGAAGGTTGAACTGGTGGTGGAGATTCTGGTGGTGTACGTATCTGTACTGGTTTTCTCCACTCTGGTGAAGGTTCAAATGGTTTAGAAGATGATGCTTCTGAAACCTTTGAATATTGCTCAGAAACTCGAGGCTTAGGCACACGATCAGATGTTGACTTTGTCTTTGATCGTCGAGGTCTATCATGAGTTGTCTGAGGAAGAACATACTGTCTAATTAAAGGATAGTTGAACTTGAATACCTTTGAGTAGTCAGCTTCATCTGGATATCTTTGATACGAAGGAGAAGGGTATGATGGCTGAAGAGTTGAGAACTCTGGAGAAGAGGAGCCATATACCTGCTGAGATTGTGAAGCATGCATGTCTGCTTCCATTTGGTGTACTGTCCTTTGTATCTCTTGTATCTTTCTTACTTTCAAGTCGAAGTCTGGCCCCATATAACGGGCAGAGATGTATTGTCTGAGTTCAGCATCAAGTTGCTGAATCTGAGCTTTGTACTTCATATACATCTTTTGTATCTAATCTGCAACAGAATCAACTTTTCTGTGAGTAGCAATGTTTTGTTGACTAATTCCATCCAGCTTGGAATCAATCCTTCTCATAACATTGTTCTGTGCTACTGCGTTGTGTGTATGCCAATTGAGTACTTCATCAGATGGATTTGAGACCGGTGTACCATGTGAAGTAATTCCTGTAGCTCTGATATACGGGTTAGAGATAACCCTCTGTGATTCATCAGTACTCCATGAAAGTAGAGGAAAATTATCCTCATCTGGCCTGACTACCATACAAGGCATAGGAGTAGGAGTTTGAACAGGAATTGTTGGCATAGATTTGCATGATCCTTCAGTAGATCTGCATGTTGTAAACGACCTGAGCATCTACCTTAGAGACTTTGGTCTGGATCTCTCTATCTGTTGTAGCATGAGACCATTATGATCGTCTGGATCTGAATCCTCATCTTGAGGAGTATAATCAAGAGCAGGCAAGCACCGAGATTTAGGCTTCAGTTCTTCTTCCTTCTCCGTTGATATCTTGGATCATCGTCATCTGTGTCTGACTTAGGGTTGAGACAGATCTCACAGTCTGGTTCGCACATGGTTGGGTCGACATCCCATACAAGGTGTCCACGATGATGACTAACATAGACCGGATCTCCATTAGATGTGAAATAGTGAAATGGAGGACCGTCTTTATCTTCCGTATATGAGAATACGGGCTGGATCATAAGACTGGTTGCCCCCAGTGATAGATCTGTTGTCTGTCTGACCAGATATGGCTGTTCAATGGGCTGGATCATCAGGATTTCACTTCTAGACACAGCCTACACAATATACAAGAATGCGTTGATTGGTACCCTGCTAACATCTCTCGACAAAGGGAGTGTAATATTGACCATAGCACCTGATTTCAACATCAGGTTGGATACTCCTATGGACCAGTAGATAACAGTCAAGAGACCTATCAAGTGTTGAACTGTTACTTATTTAGACGCTGATTGGGTCGGTGATTTAGAAAATTGTCCAACTACAGAGACTATTGTGTCTACTTCGGGTGGAAATTTTCTTAGATCATTCTCAAAATAATGATATGTGGCTCGTTCGACTACTGAACAAGGGCTCAAGAACTTCTGCAGATCACTGGCTTTTTATTGTGATAACCTGTGGACAACATATTTAACCTCTGATTGATGGGAAAAGTAGACAGACAAAAGAACAACAAAATAAATGATAAAGCTGGTGTACTGCTGTACTTTTTTAATTGTTTATCAATCCGAAAGACAGATGAGAGACAACAAAACTTGGTCAAACGTTGAATTACTTTTCAACATTGATCTAGAGGCTGTTTGGAAACTTTCGAATTGAATTCACTGACGAATTGAATTCAATTACATTAATGAGATTGAATTGAATTCAATTTATACTGTTTGGAACAAATCAAGTAATATTAGAATTGAATTCAATTACACTGTTTGGAACAAATCCAATAAGATTAGAATTGAATTCAATTATTTCATATGACACATTTGCCCCTGACTAAAAAATAATATTACTAACTAATAAACATTAACACTTACATAGAGCAACTTATAAATATCAATTCACACTTTATGCTACGGTAATCTTTGTTTATGGTATGGTTTAGATATATAATAATTAAACTTACATCATGAACTCCCCTTTTTAAACCAACTAACTATTTGTTAACGTTATTATTTATGTGCCCAGTGCCCACTCACTCCTTAAATTACTTATTTATCTCTTCTGATCGAAACTTCCATAAAGTTCTCTTTCTCTCCATCGCCACAATCAATTTTTTTTCTTTCTCGAACGAAACCGACCCACGTTGAAATTTTAGTTTTTGATTTGAGTATTCACGCACATCATCATTTCTAGTTTTTATGATAGAAAAGCAGCAGAATTGGAATTGATACTCTCAATTCTAACTAACTACCAATTCTGAGCTTCCAAAACTCATCCTTCATAAAATAAATGTTTATTTCAAAATTTTCATGTTATGTTTTGTTTTCATAGCTCAGTCATATGCTAGCTTCAATTTTGTGCTGTAGGTGAATATGAGTATTGCAATACTTCCAATGTCTAAAGAGTTCAACTGGAACAGTGCAACTGTTGGATTAATTCAATCATCATTTTTCTGGGGCTATCTACTGACTCAGGTATGATCTCAGATAGTCATGAATTTTGAGTTTCATCTAGGACTCAATGTTCGAACATAACTTGTTTTTACTGGCCTGTAGATTCTTGGGGGTATCTGGGCAGATAAACTTGGTGGAAAGCTGGTGCTGGGTTTAGGAGTTGTCTGGTGGTCAATTGCTACAGTTTTGACGCCTATTGCTGCTAGAATTGGACTTCCTTTCCTGCTTATGATGCGTGCTTTTATGGGGATTGGCGAGGTCATCTCTTCTGATGACTTTATAGTTTTGATATGCTTTAAACTTTCCTTTGGTAGTATAAATGTGGCTTGTTCATGTATTTGTTTCATTTCGATAGGCTGTCATAACACTATGAAATGAGAGTAGAATGAGCTTGAACATGTGAGATTCACTTATCTCATTCTCTTTTTCGTCTAATCTCTGTCTCATACTCCTTTTATTGCGTTTCCTATCTTATTTTTGTAGAATATTTTGGTTGAACTAGTGACTAACTTTATGTTATGATGGGATTTATATTGAATTACAACATTCATGCACTCAAAATGTGTGATATTTTTTCATGGAAAGTGAATTGAGTATTATCATCATCTTCAACTATGGTCCAATTTCCCTACACGGTGTTGCCATGCCTGCCATGAATAATATCCTTTCCAAGTGGATTCCGGTTTCAGAGAGAAGCAGATCACTTGCCTTAGTTTACAGTGGAATGTATCTTGGTTCTGTTACTGGATTGGCTATTTCTCCCATTCTAATACACAAATTTGGGTGGCCATCTGTATTCTACTCCTTTGGATCCCTTGGAACTATTTGGCTTGCATTGTGGCTGAGAAAGGTAATTTCTTTGTTTTTGATAGTTGTTTTTCATGGCAATAAATCAGAATTATAAAGTTTGCTTTAACTACAAGATTTGGTAGGATAGTTTTGTTTGAGTTGATCTCATGCAATTCAGTTCTTGGGACAAACATAGCTGAACTTATATATTGATAAAGTTGAGGATCCGATGAACGAAATTATCTGCTGCCTCAAAATGTTCGTTGCAGCAATTATTCACTTTATGTCTCACGAGAACCAAAAATTTAATTTGAGCATGCACAAGATGCGGCATATTATTGATTTGTGAAAGATGGGATCAAGTTATAAATTATGACCAAAGAAACTCGAATGTGGTTTCTTGTATCTTTGCTTGGTTTACCCCAGGCGCATAGCTCACCAAAGGAAGATCCAGAACTTAGTTCTAAGGAGAAAAATCTCATCTTGAGCGGTAAGGTGGCGAAACAGCCTGTTTCAGTCATCCCTTGGAAGTTAATATTGTCAAAAGCTCCTGTTTGGGCTCTCATCATCTCTCACTTCTGCCACAATTGGGGAACTTTTATTCTTTTAACTTGGATGCCTACCTACTACAATCAGGTAATTGAGCTAATCCCACTGCTTTTATTTGATTTCAGTTAAGTTGACCACAAAAACTATTTGTAATGATTGTTCTTCCAAGATCTACTTGTTTCTAGTTTAGTATTGGTCTCATAGTCTTTGTTTCATGCTGTTGCCTTGCTGTGCAGTGGATGCTTGTAAATGGTGATGAATCTTCAATAGTCCACTTTGAATCATGTGATACAAATATTATAATATCTTTTCTGCAAAGTTAACAGAATTGGTTGACAATTTACTCTATGTCAGAGATTTACCGCATCAGATCTTTGCTATTTCTTTTATCTGTTGATACTATTTGTTTCATGAAACAATGAGAGCTTGACATATAGCATTGAACTTACTAAACATCAGGTTCATAACTTTTATGATCTGAATCATTGGAAGTATTAAAAATTTTAACTTCTTGCCACTACGCCTTAGCAAATCTTAAACTCAAGACAACTTATCATTCTCACCTTAATTTTGTTATGGCTATGTTTTTACAAAAATTTATGGAGGTTAAGTTGTTGTATTTACCTAATTTTCATGATTGTTTTCTCACGTGTTGGACTTTAATCTCACTGAATCTGGACTATTCTGTGTCTTGCCATGGTTGACCATGGCAATTTTTGCAAACATAGGAGGTTGGATTGCAGACACACTTGTGAGCAAAGGTCTTTCCATTACAACAGTTAGAAAGGCAAGGAGTTATTTCTTGTGTCTGTTTTGGTCGTCATCATCTTGCTGTTAAGCCAGATAATAGTTCTTCTAACTTCTATATTGTAGATAATGCAATCTATTGGATTTTTGGGTCCAGCCTTCTTTCTTACGCAGTTGAGCCGTGCTGCAACTCCTGCTCTGGCCGTACTATGCATGGCTTGTAGTCAGGTTTGTTTGAATACGATATCAATTTCAGAGAGCCTAAATTGTTTGTTATTTTTCATTCAATAGTTTTTAATTAAATTTATTTTTGGTATAATCTTTTCCAGAATGTTTTTCACATTTATTTTCAAAACCACCTGTTTTCAAGCAAGCTATAGCATCTACTTCTCATCGATGTGTTCTTCATTCACCTTTACGTGTAAGCTTTTTATAACAGTTCACTGGTAAACGGGAAATAGATTGGATTTTAAATACTTAATTAGACAGATAATGAACTTGAAAAACTCTGTATTTAGTCAAACTCAGGTAAGTTGTCTGATGTAGAGTAAGCAAAAGTCTTATAAGCAATCAAAGATGATATGGTTAGAACGGTCCAGAAAGTTTCTGTTGGATAATTTTGTGATCTGGGAATTACTAGCTTGCCGTATCATGTCATCAATACGGTCAGAGATAGTGCTAGTTGAATAACTAGCTAAACACTATGCCTCCATCAAACCATTCGTTGGTGATATTGGGCAGAGAGTTTAAATGGTCGATGCTTGAACTGCTGCAGGGATCAGATGCGTTCTCTCAGTCTGGGCTTTATTCCAACCATCAAGATATTGGCCCACGTTTTGCTGTAAGTTATTGCTATCTTAATTGTGCAAATGATGTTTGAAGTGCTAACCATGTGAGTGTGTGTATATATATATATATATATATATGACATCTTTTAAAACACCAACAACAACAAACACTGAAGAATGGGGGGTCTACAGTAATCTAATATTATACAGCCTTACATGATAGAGAGTCTATTTCGGAATATATGACATCTTATTCTGTCATAAATTCGTAACAGTAATCTAATATCATACAGCCTTACATGATAGAGAGTCTATTTCGGAATATATGACATCTTATTCTGTCATAAATTCGTACATATTCTCTTGTCAAGCAATTTGATTTGTCACATAATTTTGCATAATCGCTTGTCATTAGATGACCCATCAATTGATTTGACCAATATCCTAATTTTTATACATAAACTCACTATATCAATAATCACCAATATTATAATTGTACAATAAATTTTATTTAATAATAATAACTACTTAAAGTCACACAATTGTCGAACTAGTTGGTTGATCCTAAATTTTAACGTAATCTAATAGATTTCGAATGCCAGGGAGTTTTGTTAGAACTTTCAAACACTGCGGGAGTGCTTGCCGGTGTACTTGGTACTGCTGCAACTGGATACATTCTGCAAAAGGGTAAGCCGTTGGGATTGAAAGAGACTTGCTGTTTTTACTCGGTCCTTGGATTTTCTTACTCCACTCACTTGATTGTGGACCCTTTTACTTCTGTTTTCTTTTTAGGTTCTTGGGATGATGTGTTTAAGGTTGCTGTGGTTCTGTACATCATCGGAACATTGGTGTGGAACTTGTTTGCTACAGGGGAGAGAATTCTGGAGTAGAACTATATAAGTGAGTGAAGACGAAACCTACAAGCAAAAGTTTCTATATAACATAGGCAACATCCAAGGAGATCGAAGTGGTTAACAGATGCAGCAGTGTCGACATAAGGTGTATACTTGCTGAACAGTCTACAAGGATAAAAATCCTGGTAATGAGTTAAAAATGTTCCTTTCTTACCTTTCAGTAATCGAATAAAGAAAGTGTCCTTATAGCATTTACATGTCTGTTGACACTTTGCACCCGTACAGCATTCAGTATCAATGCCAGCCTTTTTAAGGCAACTCACTGCCTACTCAAAAGCCTCACAAAAGCTGTTGCAAGTTCTACCGACATAAAAGGACCCATAGTGCATTTGAATGTCTAATAGAAATGGCATTGGATCAGACCATCAACAAATTAGATGAAATCAATTGTACTTAGCTTTGGCCTAAGTTGATTTCTTTTTGTGACTTGAACCGTGGCTTGATCGAGTTTAGGCAGTTTAAAACTCGATCAACTCGGGACCAAAAACTAGAGTCTGTGCTTGTAAAAATAATGGAATAATTAGAAATAAAGATCAAAAACAAGATTCAAAATGTTTTGATGATGATGTTCTGTTTGAACTGCTTGGAGTCAGTAAATTTGTCTTATATTCCTTGCCTTTTACCTTTTCCATAAAGAATCACACTCAAGACTCCGTAGTAGCTCATATCATTTGGTATCTACTGAATGGTACAACTTTTGCTATAAATGGACCAGCGTCCTAGTACACAAGGGAAAGAGTTTACCTTACCCTGCTAGAGAATCTTGTTCTTTTAACGTCATTATAAACCGTCTATCTATCATTGAACCACTGAGTTGGTAGCCATCACATGATTCTCTGACCCAGATATCCAATTTCAACCCTGTTCTGACTTAAACCGATGTTAAATATAAACATCGTTTTGGGGGCAAGAAGAGGATGAAATTGGATAATTGGTATAAAGGATCTGAATCCATCCACATCACTACCTTTTCAGGTTCACTTACATTGCTAAATTGGGGATCAGATCTTTTGTTTCAGTAAACCAGTTCTTATCAGAACAGATCAAATGAAACAGAGGATCTGTTCCACCAAATTGGATAGTATAGAAAAAGAACATAGGCGAAAGGTAAACACAAATATAGGCATTATTTATACTTCAATATGAGCATTATTTCTGCAGAAGCTGTTACAACCAATAGAAACAAATAAAAATGAGGATGAGACATAATATAGACAAACGAAGTTTAGAAGGAAAAAAAAAAAGAAGAATTTATGAAAACTTTTGAATAATTTCACCAAAAATTAAGAAAGCTTATAGTATTCTGCCTGTATATATAAAAAGTAAATGGGCCACGTCTTGAAAGCCCAAGTAAGGCCCAATTGGCCCACAACCACTCACCTTTGCCCTCTCTTCTTCCCAAGTATGTAGCATCTTCAAGTCTCACATGGATTCAGTCCCACATTCCTTAAATAACACTCACCAACATCCAAGCAAGACCTTAATGTCAACCCCACCTACCGCTTCTCTCTAACGCCGTTGCTTCTTCCGTTAACTCCTTGCAAATCCTTCTTCACTCTTGCCACCGTACCCTCCAAATCTCTCTTGTGCACGTTAACCCTCAGCCCGTATTTCATGAACAATGTTAGTGACATCTTCTGCTCCACCTTGTGTCCCTCAACCACCGTGAGATGGTGGCGTAGTAATAGTGCCGTGGCCACCGACTTCATTTGTAGGTATGCCAAGTCCTTACCTAAGCAAATCCTCGGGCCTGCATTGAATGCCACGAACTTGTAAGAGTCGTGTGTTATGAACTTCTTGCCGTCAGATGACAACCACCTCTCTGGTCTATAGTCCATGCAATCATCACCCCACGTAGATTTCATCCTCCCCGTTGAGTATATCGAATACGTCACCGACGACCCCGCGGGAACGAATGTCCCGTCGGGCAAGACGTCGTCGGAGACAACGTGCTTGGAGTCCTCAGGCACGGAAGGGTACAGCCTCAGGGTTTCTGATAATGCTGCTTTGAGATAGATCAAACGGTCGAGTTCTTCAAACACCAAAGGCTCGTCGACCCATTCAGACAGGTCTTCACCGCGTGTCTCGATCAGGGTGGTGCATATTTCGTTTAAGATTTTGTCTTCCACCGAAGGGTTTTGGGTAAGCAACCAAAAGAACCAGCAGAGAGCGACGGAGGAGGTGTCACGTCCGGCGAGGATGAAGTTGAGTGCTACTTGTTGGAGGAAGGTGTCGGAGTAGGATTCTTTCTTCTTAATGAATCTGGAGAGCAAATCGTCATTTGGGTTTCCGTCTTTTTCAAGGTTTGAGAGCTCTAGTTTCCTTGCATTGATAACCTCCGTCAAGTAGTCGTCGAGCTGAATCAAGCTCCGGCTTAAACTGACCTCCATGCCCAACCTCAGCCACTTCCTGAACTTCCAAAAAACCTCAGGCAAAATGAATCTCTGAAGAGAGGCTTCGGTGGCTCTGTCAAAAGCTGAAGCGAAGCTGTTCTCCGGCAACCCGACGGCGCATGTCTGTGGGTCCTTACCAAAGGCCAAGCCGCATATGTTGTCGAAAGTGAGCCGAAGCAACACGTCCTGAAGATCAACCGGTTCGGCATTGGCCTGAGCCGATTCAAGAATTGGGCAAAACCTCAATTTAATGGCTCGGCTCACCCAACGAGCCATGGCTTGGCGAAGAGTCCTGGTGGTGAATTCAAGTGCGGCGGTCTTACGTTGGAACAGCCACGTGTCGCCATCGGAGTTGAAGATGCCTTCACCGAGTAGATCATGAAACACTCCTTGCCATGTGGGGCCCTTGGGGTAATTATCAAATCGGGTCTTCAAGATGTGCTCTAGATTTCTCGGGTCGCACGTGACCGTCACGAGTCCTTGTTTCTTGGCCAGAAACGGAATCGCACAGATGCACGTTTGGTACGTGCCGCCGCAGGCGCGTAGATTGTCACAGATCCAGTCGTGCATACGATCACAGTTCACGATCAATCCAGGCAGACTGCCCAATAAAGGCCAGGCACGTGGACCTTTCAACGACCGTGCGATGAAAAAAAACCATAATAGATACACGGTAACCGCCGATAGAAGCAATAAGGCCGTCGATATATCCATGGTTGCAATGTAGAAGAAGAAAAGACACCTTTTGTGTTTATGGGTACTGTGTGACTTACCTCAAAAATGGAGCTTGAAATGCAGAAAGGCTTCAATCTAAGCGAAACCCAGATTGCCCTTTTCTCCAAAGATCATTTCTTTGGGTTTTAATAGCTAAAACAGAGCATTCTTCATGGGAGCAACAATGGTGGAAAGGAGGAGTGAAGTGTATGTGAAATGTGAAGAGAGTAAGTGTTTAGTACAAAAATGGAGAGAGGGGATTTATAGGTGAAATGTAATGGAAGCAATTATTATGGCCAGACTGTTATGTTGAAATAGGACCATCTCTGCCTCTTGCTTCTTTCTCTTTCTCTAAGAATGAGATGTAGGACTATAAATGCACTGAGAGGTCGTTGAGACTTTGAAGGCTAGAACTTGGCTGTTTTTCGTTTTCCCTGCAAAAACCATCATTAGAAAAAACCATTTTCAGATTAAAGAATCGATCAAGAGTTAAGACTTTCCATCTCTTTTCTCTCTTTCTACTTCCCTGCATGTGTGTGCACCTAAATTTGTAGGCAAAGTGAGGCTCTTTAATTCAAGCATTGAATGTAGAGAACTTAATGAGATTAGTTGAGGAGCTAAGACAGCAGAGAGATATAACAAAACAGAGCATAAAAAGAAGAAAACATGGGGTCACAACTACTAAAACAGAGTGTCTGTTTTCAAGTATTTAAGGATCATTTGGCTTATTGTTTCATGAATATGCTTCAGAAACTTCGTTATAAGACAACGAGTCTTTCCTAATTTTTTGCATCATTAAATGAAAATTGGTCTTTTGGGCAATCTAGTTAAGGTTCGGTGAGCAACCCTGCAACATTTCGATATGGGATTCATTATTTTTCACTGCTCTTACTCGTCTTTTAGCACTTTCCCTCTCAGAAAATGAGAACATGCACGTATAATAGATATGAGCAGAAATTCCTGTGGTTCTATCACACGACCTTCATCATTGATGATTCATATGATAAAAAAGTGTGCCTGCTCAGTGACTCTGGTGTAGATACAAAGTCAAATCTACCTTGTATAAGTTCCTAACCTGAACCCTAAAAACAGGTGGCCTTACCAGTCTGCAACTCTGCATGTCAACTCCAAATTTTGATCTCTGAATATTCCTCTCTTTAATCATTCATGTTTTACCATTTCTTCTTAAGATACAATATACATCACGGTAATCTTTTGTCCATTTTCACTTTCACAATGTAACGTATGGAAATGGAAATCAAAAGCATAGTGGCCTAAGTCATCATAAACAAACATACATTAAAGAGCTGTTGACCTATCTTTCTATTTTTGATGAACCTTTCATGTAGCTGAATTACTTGAGATAAAGCACATAAACAGAGGATTCTAGAGGGGGGCAAATATACCTATGCTTTGCATTAACATAGTACCCTGTATCTTAATATAGTTAAATTTGTGAAAGTTTTAGTATATGAATCATAAATTTAACCTATATCATGTCACAATTAATAAATTCGGACCTATCAAATGTAAAAATAAAAATTTTAAATACCAAAAAGTATGATTTTTACCTTAATATTTTATAAAAGTTTTAAATAAGTTTCTATCGTTATGCAATGAATATTAATTTAATAATGTTAGAGTATAACGAGTACTAGTTTAGTATCGTTCGAGTGTAAAGTAATACTAAAAATTACGCATTTTTTTTTGTGTAATGTTAATGTACAAATTGTTAAGTGATCGATTTACTACAATACCTTAAGTTATTATGTGAGGCCAACTTAATTGGTTTTATATGTTTACTAACGCACCTCCTCAAGTGAAAGTCCTTTAAGCTTTAAACTTGCACAGGCTTACTCTACCTTGTGTTGAATAATAGGTAGATGGTAGGATTTGAAGTCACAAAGGTTCTGATACTATGTTAAGTGACCGATTCACCACAATAGCTTAAGTTAGTATGTGAGACCAACTTAATTGGTTTTATATATTCACTAACACAAATCGCGTCTTTAGTTTAGGTAAAATGTTTAAGCAATGCTTGCCATTAGAATATATTATTGAGTATTTGAATCGAATATTATAATTAAATTATGTAATATACAAATTATCATATGTATCTAAAAGTATACTCATTATTAAAAAAAACTACAAATTTCAAATTCTATTAATTTTGCGGACAGTTGGAGACATTCAAAGAGTAAACTAGTTGACGATTTTATAATTGCATCATAAGATGTTGGTTGGGAGGTTAATATCAAACTCAAAAATATGTCTAAAGCTGCAGCTTGAATATTATTTTCTTGCCCTTTGCACGAAGCAATTGATGGTTGGATACCACTTTCACAGCCCACAGGTTCTTCCAAGGCAGACATGGAAGTCTTGTGGAGGTTTGACCTTTGTGTGTTTCTGATCGAATAGATTAAGAACTCCTAGAGATTGGTACATTCGAAGTTGACTCTTTCCTTGCCAAGTTGCCAACCAGATAAACATGAATCAGCGATCATGGACGTAGCAGTCTCAACCATAAACTATAGAACTCCTAGAGATTGGTACATTCGAAGTTGACTCTTTCCTTGCCAACCAGCAAATAAATACTCCCTCCGATTCATAATAAGTGTCGTTTTAGATACATTTTAATTATTCAAAATAAGTGTCATTCTTGACTTTG
>JANKOE010000004.1:4116349-4127619 GCA_026284465.1 Erythroxylum citrifolium
AGGTCATGATTAGATATTTAATTTTACAAAATTTAAGTTTTTAACTCTAATAAAAAACATAGAACATTCTTAAAAATTTTGTTGCCTTGTATATTTTTTATTTTGTAATTAGAAAACTTATTTTATTAGTAAAAAATATTGTCAATAGCATAATACATACACTTAAGTTTTATAACTAAAAAACTTGATTGTAAAAATTTTTATAACTATAGAATACATTCATGATTTTTAGTTTGAATTATCCATAATATCACTATAGCATAATTAGCATAATTCAAATTTTATGAAAGGAGGGTATAATTGATTTTTTACTTATTAATTTTTGGCTTAACATCAAAAACGCTTCTCTTATGGAACTTTTCTAGAATCAGCTTGTTGGGGTTAAACAAGTCAACCAATCAACAATTCGCTAAAACACATTCATTACTTTTCTAGAATCAACTTGCTAGAATTAAATAAGCCAACTAATCAACAATTCACTAAACGCATTCATTAGCTTTTTAAGATGGTCAAGTAGTTAACTTGAATTAATCAGCTAAAAAATACTCCCTCCTATTCAAAATAAAAGTGAGGAATGCACACTTATTAAGAAAGTTAATGAAATATTTGACGTACCTTTATTAATTGCATGTTAAAGTACCTTGAAAATATAATCTGTGTAATCTGTGTAATTAATATATGAGAAAAATTAAAGGGTAATTTTGAAAGTAAAATCATAAACATGCATAAAAAATCACGAACGACACTTATTTTGAATAATTAAAATCCCTCGAAAACGACTTTTATTTTAAATAGGAGAGAGTAGCCTATAATTTATTTGCCAACCTGAGTTCTAAGTCATTTAGGGAGTTAATGAATTAAAGTTCAATGATAAGATTAATTCTAAGCAATCACTGAAAATATATTACAATACTTTAAGAAATTCTTACGAAAACTCGAATTCAGAACCTCCTACATTGAAAGACAGTTGAAGAGTCTACGTGAAGAAGTTAAATCTAAAGTCCTTGAAAAGTTGGTTCTTGTACGAAATGACAGCTGTTTACGGAAGCTAATCGTACATGGGAATCGAAAGTACATTTTGATTACAGGTACAGGAGCAACCACTTATCAGATACTTATGCGAAATCAAGCAACATACAACAACAAGACGTCATCGTCAAAGGACCAACTTCACATTTAATATTCCAACTCTGTTTACGAAGTAAAACTGTTATAATAATCATTTACTTTATAAAAATTTACATAATTAATAAATAAATTAATCTATTTTAATAATAAAAATAGATTAATTTATTATTACATATATAAATAATAATTTCCACGTATAACTTATTATTTACAAACAATGATTTCAATTGCAATCAATCTATTTATTGTACAACAATATAATAAATATTTTTCATATAATTACTAATAATTAATTATTGGTAACAACAATACTTTCATTCACGATAATTATGCTTGTAACAATTTCTCAACAACAATGCCAAATAATAGAGCCAACAATTTCTAAACAACAATATCAAACGCATCGATAAAGATGAAAGAAATTAAGATCAACTGCTTTAAATATTTGTTTAGCAACAGAGATAATCAGTAACATAATCTATCTTCAAATTGAATGAACTATCTCCCCAATTAAACTATCGAAGGTAAATCTTATAAACTTAGAAGATGCCTTCCCAAGTTCCAATTAACATACAACTAATTCAACTCACTGCTTTGTTCTGGGAACATACTATCAAGTTTTTCAGGAGCAATTCCTAAATTTTTGGAAGAAATAGATCTAAAATACACGTACTATAACCATCTAAATTCTTAAAAAATAATAAACATTTTCTAGTTAATATTTATTTTAATTTTCTGTCTCTCCCATGACTATTCTAATGAAACACTTAAAATGGCACAATTATTATTTCCTTATAGGTCTATATCATTAGGCAATTTAGGTTGGCAGAGATGAGTTCAATAATTTCACAACAGAGAAAAAATACGGAAAGAAAACAAAAGGTGACATAACAAGCATGAGTCAACAAAATGCATTAATGTAGGTGACAAACTGCTGAACTACTGCTCTTTTAAGTCTCAAGCTTTGTAACCATCTGCTTAAATTCTGGCATGTGTTAGTAACCACTTAGTGTTTAGGCACATGGGTTGGCACTTGTTTGCCAACACGTCCGTCGATCACTAGTTTCTGTCGGTAACCAACTTCTGTTGCCAACACTAATTTCCAGTGAAATAAAGGAGAATGCATACCCGAGTAACCCAATTTTGCAAGTTGTTCTTTGGATTGGACAAACAAGAATCACTTTCCTTAAAAGCTATGAACAATATTCCAAAGGATACAAATAGAAAACCATCGAATCCAAAGAACAACATTGCTGCTGATTTTCAGGTTTGGGAGGGTATTCCGGATGCCCTCTCTTTGATTATCTAAGCTGATGCCTGTAGTATTACTTTTATCCGTTAATTTTAGTTTCTCTTTATTGTACCAAAAAAAAAAAGAATCATATGTGAAAAATAATGGGTAACTAATGCTAAACATTTAAGTTTTAACCTAAGAAAATAAGGGAAAAAGTAATCTGTTTTGTTTGTTGTCCACAAAAATGTCATTCGCTTAATATTTTAAAGGAGTTGCAAACGGATAGCCATTGAAGTTGCATCCAAGGATTGTCGGCTGACATCTGTTAATACGATTGATGCTTTTCAATTGTCTTTGCTTATTGGTTATTCCATTCTAGCCAAAAGAATTATTTGGTTGGATGAAAGTTGTCTATAGTGCCTATACCTGCGAACTGTGAGTCTGCGACAGTGAGCAAGACTTCCCCTGTCCGTACTATTTCTTTTAACACAACCAGTCACTCATGCCTAGACCAAATCTGAATGTTCCACTCCAACAAGGACAAATGAGTATTTAACACGATGCAAACTCCTTCGATTAAAATTTAGAGAAGCTCCTTACGTCTATTCGGTTGAAACTTCCAGACCCCATTTCTGGCAAGTAGTAAAGCCCTGCAGAAAAGGTAGGGATATTTGAACCAGATTTATGAATCAGAGAGTTCAGAGAACAAAACAGATGTTGCGCATGTGGCAACATTTTGACCCGAACCTGAAGCCTAGGAGGATTTAGAGCATAATTATGTTCATGAGTGAAGTTCCTAAATCTGCTCAAAAAATAAGGGATATGGGATGATTAAATACTGCCGTATCTATAGATGGATGGCTATTGGACATCCTGAGACGTACGTTGATCACTAGGTAAATTAGTATTTCCACAACATACAGTTGGCTAATTCCATCACACTAAAAATTGTTATCCATCAGTTTCGTAGAGATGACGCTATCATGACAGATCATTAATGAGGCATGTTTTGAAGCATTCAAATGCATGGGGGGTGAATGGGTGATTGAACCTTGATTCCCCAATCACATGTTATCTGCGGTACAAGTAGTTGGCCAGAGGAAACTTCAGGCTCCTAGCTACCTGCAATCCATTTATTAACAACTAAGGTATGTCATATCTTTCGGAAAAAGAAAAAAAAAGAACTAATGTATGTCATATTTAATATCTTCACAATTTTCTGACGAGACTTTGGTATGGAAGGTTTGAAAGGTTACCTTTAGAGCCATATCCTCGGATATTGTGGACCGATAACGAGTCGTACTCTCTAAAGGGCAACTTCCTCCTTTAATGATGAAGTTAGCATTACACAGACTAGACAATTGCAACAGAACATCAGACATAAGCCCATCACCCCTTCCAACTTTGAGCAAATCATTCGCATGTTCCTCTTCATCAAGATGACCATCCAGAACGGATGTTATACATTGAAATATAGCTAATAACCGCTCTAGCGGGAACGTACCAGGTCCTTTTAGTAATGATTCCTGTTCTGCAACTTCCTTCTGCTCCATTGATTTTTCTGAGGCCCTAAGGAAAAGCCAGTGATCAGATGATGCCAAAACAAAAAATGGTAATTGCATGAACTTCTTAACAACGATACTAGAAAGAGCACAGGCCTAGTCATCTGAACTTTGAAGAAATTTGCATATAAACTTCAACAAGCAAAAAGCTACAGGGAATTAAATAAAAGTCACATGTCAACTACTAGTTTATAATGTAAAAGCACTTACTTCCTCTTTCTCTTTCTGCTTTCAGAACCCCCAGTTGAGTCAAACAGGGATGCATCAAGTGTAGCTGGGTTTCTTGATGCAAGGAATGCTGAAATAAGAAGATACTTTGCAGATGTAGACATGTGAAAATCCATTTCAGCAAATTCCTGATCACCCTCTAATTTTCTTGTGATGCCTTTCTGCATTGTTTCTCTGCTCTGTTCAACTTCAAGGAAAGGCTCAGACAGAATCCAGAATATCTCATTCAAAGAAGTGGCAATATGTGGCTGAAAATGACTAAACAACTTTCTTTTCATCTCTTCATTAGGTACAGACGTCAAATCACTTAAGGGCTCACAATACTTCTGAAATAACGATGAAAATGCAGCTGATAGTTCATCCACTTTCCTTGTGATTCTACAAAAAGGTCTCAGTACAATACTGTCGAGAAGCAGAGCAAAGCAATCACTGACCAGAGAACATAAAGCAAACAGTGGCAGATAAGTATATATAAGAAGGATATTCTGGTCTTACTCAAGGAAGGAAGAATATAGCTTTCTATTTGATTGGCTTCTCAAGAAGATTCGCCGAAGATCTTCTTCAATGTACTCAGGAAAATATACAGGAATAGGCTCTAGATACCCAATATTTGAATAGTATGTATCCGGCGAAGTATTGCTAATAAATATGAAGCCCACTTCTGGCATCTTCAGAATATTAGAGAGGTTAAATAAAAAAGGCAATATACATGAACTCTTATCCCACTCACGAACAAGCTCCAAATTATCAAATATCAGATACAGCATAGTTCCGTTTGGCCCTCCATCCAACTTACTTCCACCTAATTCCCCCAAATTCCCCTTGAGAGAGTTGGTGACATTGGCCACAGCTTCACGAAGAAAGATGACAAAGTCAGAGGGCTTTTCACAGCGTTTCGCACTTGAATAACCATTTGCTGCATTCTTTTTGTGAAGTAACAACTGATTCAAAATGCACTCAAACAAAATCCGTGGACTGTAACAGGTTCGGCAGCTTGCATACACGAAAGGACGATTAAGATGCCTAAAGATTTGGAGAACAACACTGGTTTTTCCAGTAGAAGCACCTCCATAAATGAATTGCGGAAGCATGGGACAATCCTGAGGACCTAAAATGCGCATGATCTCCTTAATCTGAATGTGCCTACCAGGAAAACTAGACAGCAGATCATTGAAACTAAGTTTGTCTCCTCCAAACACAAGGTCATTGATAGTTGGAGAATAAGTTACAGCGTTCTTTATTTCAGTCTCATTGCTTTTAACAGGAGCTGAAGAAGAAGACCTCGTGGTTCTTCTAATCAGTGGGCTATCTTCTTCTTTACTCATTTATTCAAATTTGTACAAAATCCATGTGTCTCCTACTGGTGAAAACAATACGAAACGAACTTAGCAACAAACGTAAAACATAGACCAAATCTCTATGCTACACATAGTAGGTCAAAATGGGAAGGCAATCAGTCAAGCTTGTGAACTGAACTAAGCATATAAGGTAAAAACAGCAAAATTACAAGGACAAAAGCAAAGATACGACCCTATCATATGGAAACAGCAACACTGAGAAGACAACCGAGAATCTGAAACGGAATGGACTTATTGATCTTTTTTTACTGATTCTGCGTTTTCTCAGCAGCCAAACAGTAACAAAGGATTGAAGATTTTGAGATTTTACCTGATGAAATACCAAGTAGAACAAAATTGACGGAGAGTGGAGAGGAACAGACTCTTGAGAATCAAAACCCTAAAAAATTGGGTTCTTGGTGTGAAATGTTAATTTTCTGTAAACAAAATTAAGAAAACTGTTTTTGGGAGAGGAAGGAGAGGGAGATTTGCGATGATTTCCCGCCCAAGGAGTTATTATCTGGTGAGCTAGCGTGCAGGAAACAATATCCTACATCTGCCCTGGCCAAGTAAAGGACGCTAAATCCTTTGTTTCGAAATTTGTTGTACCCTCTATTCGGGTCCGATCTCAATCGTCTAATTGTTGTGAACTCTATTTATTGAATTGATAGATTTTTATGAAACAAGAGTAATAGAAGCAGGTGATTTTATTCCCAATTAAAGGGACTTGTCCCGGACCGTACCAAAATCTTTGACCTTGCATACGAGGTTAGGGTAGGTTATTCGATTATAGTTAAGTGGCTAAAATATATTTAACCCTTTGTATTTTATTTTTTGATATGTTATGCTCTTTTTATTTTAATTATTGACTTATTACCCCCTTTGACTATAGTTTAGAATTCAAGAAAAACTTCTGTATCCATATATGATATCACCACAATTGTACATAATGCATTTTTGACAAAAATACCCCCTTTAGTCTTTTGTTGACTAAAATACATTGTGCTCCTCTTTTTTTGCTTTATTTCATTATGCCTTATATTTCAAAAAAGACTCATTTTAAGCATATATTTTGTTTTGACCGTTAATAAATAAAAAAGAAAAAATATTAAAAATCATTGTCTTCGCAATTGTTTTTCATAATCATTAATTTATGAAAAAATTAAATGAAAATTTATTTATGAAACAAAATATTAAAAAAAACTCGGGGTAATTTGTACAGCTCAGTTTTTCAGGGCTATGAGAGTAGAGTGGAAATAACGATGGATAAAAAAAGTTTTTTTTTAATTTTAAACTCCCTTTGACTGAGAGTCAAACAAGGTAATAAGTTCATTTTAAAAATAGAAGGGAGCATAAGGTACGAAAAGGTAAAACACAAGAGGATTAAGTATATTTATGTCTAGTTAATTTTGGCTTTTAAAAAGAATTTCTTTTAATAATATTTTAATTTAAATAGTTTTTATGCCAATAAGAATCAATGGAGCATGCTTTGGGTTTACAAGAATAATTATCTTGAAATTAGAAAAATATACGAATTTATCCTTTAAATTTTTATAAAATTTTAAGTATTACCTTAACTTTTAGATATTAGTAAATTTAACTCTTAAAGAAAATTTAATAATAAAATTTTAAAAGGTTCCTTATACATTATAAATAAATTATTAAACTACTAAATTGTTTCAATAATACTTATTTTAAATTTTACTCAAATCAAACTTATCTTATGGTAATATTAATAATTTATAATTATTAGAATAATTGGCTTATTTAAATTTTCATAAAAGAATTGAAGATAACTTTGAAGTTTAATTAATGTTTTAAAAATAAAATGAAATCGATAAGACAAAAAGTTTGATGTTTAAAAGGTTCAATCAATATTACCGTTACCAAAATTAAAAAAATTAAAAAATTTATAATATGATTAAAAGAGGTTACTTAAAAAATTTAAAATTTTATTAAATAAGAATTTATTTATTTATTTTAATTTTTAAAATTATAATAATTTAAAATCTTTTATTAATTCAATTTTTAATAACAAAAATTATTAAAATAAATCAAACTAAAAAATTAAAAATTAAACTAAAAAATTAAAATGATTCAAAATTTTCACGATTAATTATTGTTTTTTTAATCATTCCGTTCAACCGCAATAAACTGTGTGTACCAAAAGAACCTAAAAGTCATAATTTTTAAATTTCAAACCCAATTCAAGTCACATTCAAGTTGAATTTAAGTAAAAATTTTGAGTCGAATTCAAACCGATTCCAATTGCCTAGACTAAATAAAAATCCAAAAATCCAATCAACTCGAATTTGGTCTAACTTTTACCTTTTTTTGTTACATGAGAGTAAAGATTAGGTAAGGTTAACAGGAACGAAAATAACATCAAAATGTATTCAGAGTAGGCTGCTTCCTTATATTGTACGTTTTACATTAAAACCAGTTATAAATGAAAGGCCAGTTATATTCATAACTCTAGTTGTATCTTACATGTTGGGTTCATACTTAGCCAATAAACCAACACAATCACAGACACATAAAAGTAACTATAAAATTTTCAACATGCACGCTACGCTATGAATATTTGTTAAAAAAAGAAACATGTCAACACACAGCAAAATGCCATACTTTTTTGTCATCATCTTAGATGTCGCTCGAGGAACTTCCCCTGATCAATGAACCACGTCGATGGCCACCTACAATTACTTCCTTGAGTCGATAAACAGGCCACATTACCCTGTTACTAATCTGCAAGGCAGCAAAAATATATCAATACAAGAACATTCGGACGATCTGTAAAATATAACCTAGCAGTACAGTGAATAGGATAAAGGAACCCCAATCCGGAAGTGAAATAGGATATGAAACCGAAAGCTCTTTAGTATCAGGAGGAGCTGAGGCTCTGACCGCATGCCTGTTAAATAATGAGCTGATGACCCACAGGCAGTCTATGAAGAAATTCTACAGAATTCATTCTCACCACATATAAGATTGCAATTCTAGATTCAGAGAAACCCTTGACATTCTAACCATCTATGAATTACACACCTAGGGTAAATCGGAGAAGAATGGACAATAGTATCTCCTAATTACAATAAAAAGACATACAAATCTGATAAACACCAACTTCATTCTAAGTTTCTCTAAATTCTCTATTTCTCAATCAGCTTTTCTCCACAAAATATTTCCAGATATCTACACTCTAAGTAGTTCAAATGAATTATGTGTAAAGAATCTCAAGTCCACGTGCTTCCCATTATAATTAATATAAATCAAATGTACAACTCAGAAGAATATTCTGCAAGAAGAAAAAAAAGCATTTAGAAAATAACTATGATGAATAGGTACCTGGCTGTTGATATTGGCCTGCCACTTTAGCCGCAAAACCTGCCACCTTTCCTGCTGCCATTGTTGGCCAATTATTACAAGGCCCATCACTGCTGCTGCAACGAAAATGGACCAAAATGCATCAGCATCTTTTGCATGAGAATACAACGAAGCTGCCTTTCGCTTCCACCAAGCATTGTTTGGTGTACTGGATCCATCATATCTATCATCTTCAGTAGATTTGGCAATACAAGAACTATCCATGGGAAAATCTTGGCTCGGCTCAGAAGGTTCATTAACTTCTGGAATACCCAAGTTCTCACCAAATGTTGTTGATCCACTTAGACCTGCCTCATCATGAAAAGAATCAAATGCCGATGCACTATACACGCTCTGTTCCTTGCCACTCAGAATTGAGTCTTGCAGATTTGCACTTTCTTCCGACTCTTTACCAGATTTGGACACCCTGTTTCCCTTCTCATCAAAAAGTGGTATCCCTGGAAACTCCTCAGACACATTCAAACCCTCCAATGCCCAATTCTCTTCCTCCTTCCTACAAGATCTACCCCCCGTTTGCACACTGACTTCAGATGACAGATTTTTCCCCCCAGATTCATCAACAATCTCACTACCATCAGGCTCCAAAGGTAAATTCTCATGCTGGTTGGGTGGGAATACAAAGTATGCTTCATCCTCTCTGTTTGTATTGTCCTTACCATCATCTTTCACTACAATTTCTTTTGGACCAGGAGCAGCAGCATACGTAGATGCAGTGAGTTGTACAACTTCCCACTCATTCACAATAGGAATACTCTCCTCTCCTTCGTCTTTCTCTGCCATCCTACAGGTAATAAAACATTTAAGAGTTTTCATATTAATTCCCTCCTAAAGCGACAACAATAACAATCTGCCGAATTATGTTTAACACCATTGAATTTTGCAACTTATAGAATAATAACATCATCACAAAAGCAGAAAAATCAATCACCTAACCTACTATCACTTGAATCACAGACTATTTTCATCTAATTTACTAAATTCTAAACAGAAAACCCAAAAGTAAATATCTAGAACCAGTGTCTAAAAAAGCCATAAATATATCATTTCCATACTATCAGCATCGAATTACACCCATAATTCTCTTATCCAAAATCCACAAAACACTTAACGAACAATCAATCATTCAGTTATGTTCTCTTATTCAAGTGTATCCAATAAATATTTTCTAGAAAACAAGGAAATCAATCAATGAAAATGATTTAACCTTATCATCCATCAACAAGATCAAAAACAAAAGGGCTTAGATCTTTAGAGAAACCTACCTACACAAGCCTAACCGAACACGCTCTTCGTTCAGAACGGTGAGGTTCCAAGGAGGTTTGCGAACTGTCTCGAGAAGTACAGAGAGAAATGGAATTTATACCAGATTTCTCGGGCGAGGCAATGGCGAGACGTGCAGGACCGGTAGTTTCGTTGTCAAAACATGGGGCTCCACCGGTTACAGTGGGTAAACGCGTTGTTTTGTTCGATGATATCTTTCTCCGTACTACTGGCTCCTGGGCTCCCAGACCGGTTAAATTCGGAGTATGTTGAGCCGTAAGCGTTGGCGTGTGAGCTCGCTTGACAACGCGTCCACGTTGTAATTGAAATTGATATCTTTTACAGGCAATTGGAAATTTTGAATTGGATTTAATTATATTTACGAGACTGAATTAAATTTGATTTATATTGTTTGAAATAAATTTATAAATATTATAATTGAATTTAATTATATTGTTTGAAACACAATAAAAATAAATTTAACTACTTTATATAACCTTTTAATCTTTAACTTTACATGGTTTGAAACATAATAAAAAT
The DNA here is from genome assembly GCA_026284465.1 of Erythroxylum citrifolium. NCBI lineage: Eukaryota > Viridiplantae > Streptophyta > Magnoliopsida > Malpighiales > Erythroxylaceae > Erythroxylum > Erythroxylum citrifolium. The sequence goes on from JANKOE010000004.1 coordinate 4,127,026, forward strand.
GAATCCAACTACTTTATATAACTTTTTAATCCTTAACTAAAAATAGTATGTAATCAATGTGTGTATATTTTATAATAATTTGTAAATTTATGATGTGTATATTTGAAAAAAAAATTAATGTTTTGAAAAGAATTGGCTCTTCAATTCACGTAATTTAAAATGTGAATTGAATTGATAAAGAAAATGAGATTCAATTACGTAGTTAAATTCAAGTCATCTCTTTTTTAACATTCTAAACGTATGAATTGAATTCAATTATATAAAATTAATGAATTGAACCCAATTCATTAATTTCCAAATCACCTGTTAATTCTTTTTAGAAATAGTTGGCTGGTGTTTGTTAAGTAAAAATTATAATATATGTTATATCCTATTTTATACTTCCTTCTATTCAAAATAAGTATCATTTTAGAGGAATGCGCATTTATTAAGAAAGTTAATAAAATGTCTAATATACTCTTATTAATTACATGCTAAAGTGCTTTGAAAATATAATCTGTGTAATTAAGATGTGAGCGAAATTAAAGGATAATTTTGGAAGTAAAATCATAAATATGCATAAAAAGTCACAAACGACACTTATTTTGAATAATT
>JANKOE010000004.1:4127719-4159813 GCA_026284465.1 Erythroxylum citrifolium
TCTAAGGCATATAAAAATTCCTATGTCCAATTTAAAATGCCAAAACCAAATAAAGAATATATAAAATATATTCTAACACCAGTGATCCAAGCCAGCTACAGAATGCAGCAGAATACGGTGGTAAGGAAAGTCTGGTTGTTGAAAATGGAAGACATCTTCCAATTAAATATATTGAATCAAATGTGATACTATCAAAACAACCTGTAAAACTCAGAGAGATTCTGCATGTACCTCACATTGCTAAGAACTTGTTAAGTGTATCCAGCTTAAAAACAGCAATTGATATTTTCATTGAATTTCATGATTTTGTTTGCTTTGTAAAGGACAACAAGACAGGGGAAGTGTTGTTGCAAGGGAAACTCTAGGATGACCTCTACAAAATTGACCAGCTAAAACGCAAAGAAAACATGGCACAAAAATAGGGAGACTCAAGTTCACCATTCCTAACCTCTGACAAGGAATAATGGCACAGAAAGCTTGGGCATCCATCCACTTTAACTTTAAATAAATATTGCAATCATGTAATGTTGATGTTGAGAACAAGCAAACTTTTTTTTGTGAAGCCTGTCAATATGAAAAGTCGCATTTACTTCCTTTCAAATTGTCGAAGTCCTATGCTAAGCATCCTCATGAGTTAATTCATACAAATGTGTAGGGTCCTTCTCTAATTAACTCAATAAATAGCTACAGATAGTATGTTCACTTCCTAGATGATTTTAGTAGGTATACCTGAATTTTGCACTTGAAAAGCAAAGGAGAAGTGGCTCATATTTTGTCTCATTTCAAAACCAATTTGACCGAAAAATAAAAAAGGTTTAGTGCGATAGAGGGGGAGAGTTCAGAGCTCTTGCAAATTCAAATACTATAATTGAATTTCGAATAACATGTCCATATACCATGACCCAGAATGGAAGAGTTAAGAGGAAACATAGTCATATTGTGGAACTTGGCTTAACTTTATTGGCACAAGCTAAGATGCTGCTTGTTTATTGGTGGGAAGCATTCAATGCTGTTGTCTTTCTAATAAATCACTTACCCATGACTGTTTTGCAGGATCATTCACCATTTTACACTCTCTTCTGTATGACAACTGACTATCAAACTTTGAAGCCATTCGGGTGTGCCTGTTATCTATGCCTAAATCCATTCAATAAACACAAACTTTAGTTTCATACCACCAAGTGCGTTTTTCTTGGTTATGGAGGTTCTCACAAGGGATATAAATGTCTAGAACTCACTAGCAAAATCTACGTCTCTCGACATGTCATATTCAATGAAAATGAGTTTCCATTTGAGCATGGCTTTCTTAACACCAATAAGAACCAGTTACACAAGTTCAGCCAACGTTTTTGTTCTTACTGCCTCATCAACAAGCATTGGCACAACTAGAAGAATGAGTCCAACATTATATTATTCCTCAACACTCTACTACATACACAATTAACTCAGTGTCATTTAGTAATAGCCAAGCTCACTCAAATAGAGAGATGTCCATTAAACTCAACTCCTTAACTGGGGAAATAAATGAAGATGTTGAAACTGAACTAGAAGACACAATTGTAGGTCATCATATGATAACGAGGAGCAAAAGTGGGATATTCAAGCCCAAGGTCCCATTTATTGAAGTAGCATTGAGGAATGAAGATTATGAACCAAATTCAGTGAATGAAGCACTACGATCAACTCATTGGAAAAGGGCAATCCAGGATGAGTATGACGAGTTGATTCACAACAAAACATGGAAATTAATTCCATTCCTTGGGCAGAAAAATATAGTAGGTTGTAAATGGGTGTTTAAAAATAAGTATAGGGCTGATGGAAAAATAGTAAGGAGATAGCAAGGTTAGTAGTAAAAGGGTTTCTGCAAAGCCTCGGTCAGGATTTTTGTGAAACATTCAGTCCTATCGTCAAAGCTTCTACGATGAGGATAATACTAACCATTGTTGTATATTTTGACTGAGACTTAAGGTTACTCGACGTTAACAATGTTTTTCTTAATGGTTTTCTACAAGAGACAGTATTCATGAGTTAACCTAAAGGCTTCAAGAATCCCAACAAACCAAATCATGTATGTGAACTCATTAAAGCTATATATGGGCTACGCCAAGCTCCACGGGCATGGTTTGATAGATTTTCCTTTGCTCTGGTATCGTGGGGCTTTCACAATACAAAAAGTGACAACTCTTTTTTCGTCTATAGAGAAGGATCAAAGATTATGCTCCTGCTGATATATGTTGACGACATACTTTTAACTGGTAATGACTAAAACATAGTGAAAACATTTATCAAGCAGCTCATTGAAGTATTTGCTTTGAAGGATCTTGGCTCAATCCATCATTTCTTAGGAGTTGAAGTAATATGGAATGAAAATGGGCTATTTCTTAGTCAGGACAAGTACATCATGTATCTCTTACAGAAATATAAAATGCAAGATGCTAAACCTTGTCTTACACCAATGGTCACCGGAAGAAACTTGTCAGCCCTAGATGGAAAACCTATGTGTGATGCTTCTTAGTTTCGAAAAGCAAATGGAGGACTTCAATATTTAACTAACACAAGACTTAATATTTCACATTCAGTGAATAGGTTGAGCTAGTTCATATCTTCACTGCATATCAACATTGGCAAAGAGTCAGGCGAGAGACATCTGAAAGTGATATAAAAAATCTTGGATTGCACATCAGACCATCCAACTTTCTTGACATCAATGATTTTTCGGATGCATGCTGGGCTATCAGTACTAATGATAGAAAATCCATAGTTGGGAACTATGTATATCTCGGTGAAACGTTGATCTCGTGGTCGTCTAGGAAGCAAAGAGTATTGTTACGATCAAGCACAGACTCAGAGTATCGAGCTCTAGCTGATGTGGCTGCTAAAAGCGCCTGAATAAGGTCTCTTATGGAAGAAATATAGTTCCCTTTGAAGAGATCTCCCACAATTTGGTGTGATAATTTGAGCGTGCACTGGCATCAAATCCAGTCTTTCATGCTAGATCAAAACATATAGAGATTGATGTCCACTTTGTGCGAGATCAAGTTTTAGCTAAGCAACTCATAGTCTCATATGTACCTTCTCTTGAACAGATAGCTGATGGTTTTACGAAGTCTTTAACTCACTCTAAGTTCACTTACTTCAGACACAAATGTAGGGTTTTCTATGTACCCCTTTGCTCGAGGGGAAGAGTTGAGCAGAATAATGAAGATGAGAATGGGTGATGCATTATTCTGATGAACGTTATGCATGCATGCCACCATAGTAAACAAATTTTTATATTATAATATGTACAGTAACTAACTTTTCAGATTATAATATATTATAATAGGTTGTTATATACGTGTCAACAGATCTTGATTTTACTGTAACCAACTTGTCCTTATATACAGTTGTGTAATAATGAAAGGAGTAGAGCCTTCTGCATTCATTTAATATACCTTTTGTCTTTATTCTCTATCTAAAACGTGCGGCAACTGGGGTGTGCTTTAGAGGCTATAAAAGTTACAAAGCAATGGAGAAGAAGGACAAGCAAGCATTCACGGAAGGTTGCGAGCTCCCAGAGATTCTGTCATCCTTCCAAGGCAAGTTGAAGCAAGGTGTTGTTCCAATGAGTGTTTGGGGGTAATAGGGTACCACTATCCACCTATTTTGAGTTGGTTCACGATTGGTGGAGGGATTTTTCAGACCTTGAAACGACTGGTTCGGGATTTGAAATTGGAACACTTCGATGAGTTTTCCTATTCCTTTATTATTTATGCTTATGATTTTTCAAGCTTTAGTTATGATTAATTGTTTAAATATATTGTTTTTAGTATTCGGGATATCATTTAGCTAGATTAATTCAAGTTATTCTGAGATAATTTAATACTATCGATTGTTGGAATTCTTAATTTTAATGATTCATGCTCTTCTTGATTGAAGATGTCCTTGATTATTTGAATGTGGTAAGTTAAATTAGTGATTCATTTGGAGTTGTATGAGTTGAACTTTTGACATTCGTCTGACAAATTTTAGTTTTTGATTGTGTTTCCATGTGCTTAACGTGTTTTTGATGTTTAGAATTGAGTTGATTCAGTTTCCAAGAGTGAAAAGGAACAATTATGAATCAACTGGTTGATTTTCTACTTTTAACTTGTTAAATGTCTCAGATTATCTTTGATATGTTGAAATTGCACCCCTTGTATACATTTATTGGATTAGATAAATTCATAGATTTCATTGTTACGATTGATTTATGATTTTTCCTAATTTAGTACTTTGTTAGAGATTTCATCTAAGTTGTCCAAATCTTTATATGTGCTTTATTATGTATGATTAATCTCTTTTCAATTTGAGAAAATAGCATAGCTTAATATAGTGCACTCAATATAACCATTTATCGGATATTACATTTGAAAATGTTAATTAATATGGTTATGGCGGATCTGGAGTTTTTCTTTTAATAGTTCATTAGTTTATCGAAAGTTTGTTTTATTAGTCAAATTATATGAAGATGTGCGTCTTGGTTAAATTAGATATGTAAACACTAAATTAGGATTACTTTAAAAGCATTACAAGACGAAGCAGGTGTTATCCACTGAAAATTTCATATTTGTATAATTTGGTTTCACGTTAAAAAATCAACAATATATATTTTGGATGTTTACGATTTATGACAAAGAAAATAATTTTCAGCTTTGGATTATTAATTATGTGATTCTAAGAATGCGTTATAAGTTTATTTTATTAATTTCGATGTTATATCTTCCCGAAGTGGTTAAAGAGGTTATTATTTGTTTATATTGTTTATATTTTGTTATGGAATTACTTTCGCATGAGCAAAATTACTTTCACATGAGCAAAACTGTATTTTGTTAAAGAGGTTATTAAATTAACTTTCTTTGTGGGATCAACCCTTATTTGCTCTATACTAAATTGATTAATAAATTTAAAATTAAAATAAGGATTTAATTGTATACATCTAACGATACGTACCAAATTTTGGTGTCGTTGTCGGAAAAGTTTTATTTGCTTAGATTATTTATTTTTTAGTCACAACTAACAATCCTTTTGTTTTTTAAGTTTTTTATGATCATGCTCAAGTAATTATGTCTGAAGAATTTGTTTTATGATCGTGCTGAGCCAAGGACACGAACCAAGGCGCTACTTAGGAGGCAACCAAAGACAACAAAAATCATAATTAAAAAATAGGGTGAAAAAATTGTTTACGAAATTGGATTGCTTGCTTAGGCTAGTTGGTTTTGACATTATTTTGTTTTATATGCACTCATTTACTTTTGATTACCGGAGAAATACTTGACGTGACCTTAAAATTTTAATTTTCTATGAAAATGTTATTGCTAATAATCAATTGCCCCTTTGAGACAAAAAAAATGGTTATTGAAGAATCACTTAAGGATAAGGGACCAAGTATCCCTTCAAGATCATAATTAAGGTGAGACGATGAATCAAACACAAAGGATAGTGTGCTTAATATGCTAAGATATTATGATTTTTGTAAATGAATTTTTTGATCTGTTGTCCAATTTTTCTTAATCTAATTTCTTTTATATGAGATATGGTGGTAAACGAGATTCATATTTTGCATTATAATGTTGTTTTGATCGAGAACAATCAAAAGCTAAGTGTGAGGAAATTTGATAGGTGAAAATTTAAGTATATTTTACAACAATATTTGATATTATTTACATAGCAAATTTGGGTTAAATTATTATATTTTCTTATTAATTATTCAAGCTATATAATTATATATTTTATATCTAAAAAGGGCTTAAATTATACTAAATATTTTTCTTATAGTTTGGTGGACTTAAGAAAAGGAAGCTAGAAGAAAATCCGACCCAAAAGGAAAATCCAAAACAAAGCCTAGTAGAAAAATCATACGCAAACAACTCAATAGAAGAAAACATAGCAACAGAAAAACTCCATCAGCAGAAGAATAAAACACAAAGTAGAGGAAAGCCAAAAGGCACAAAAGAGGAAAACAAAACGCAAAGTAGCAGCCAAGAAGAAAACAAAACAACATAGTAAAGGGACAATGCAAAATGAAGTGTAACAACCAGAGAAAAATTCCAGAAGCAAAATGACACAGTAAGAAGCAAAAACAAAAACACAACTACCAAACACAGAGTAAAATGACAAAAGGCAGAAGAAAAAAAGGAAAAAACATAAAGGAGCACGATGCAACACCAAAACGACACAACATGTCAGCAGAAATAAGCAACAAAGGAAAGCCAAAACGCAACAGCCAGGGGATGTAAAACACAAATGGATAAAAGAGCAAAATGCAAAATTGAGTCTAAGGAAGCAAAATGCACAAAACACAACGCTGCAGAGGAAGAAAGAAACGCACCAACAACTAAAATCGCCCTTCCGACATCTCTATCACAATAGCCCAACAAAACTTGATGATATCTACATCAAATCTCTTTAAAATTGAAGAGATAAAAAAGGAAAATCACTAAAAATCCAGCACCGTGTGGTAGCTGGGGTGTGTGAGGCTATAAATGTAACACCCAACAAAAATCTCGATTTCATGAATAGTATTTTTTGGGTCGTAAATAGTATATCCTGAAATAAATAGTAACATCTGGGAATTAAACTATATTTTATTTTATTTGGCATTAGATAATACGGTTCAAGATAGCCCGAGGATCAAATTAGAGCTTAAAACGAGTTCGTTTTAAGAGTTTGATCCATAGTTGACCAGGGGTCAAAGTTTGACCTGAGAAAGGGTGAAAGTCAAAGCCAATAATATTAATGAAAATAAATGATGCTAATCAAGGTCTTTATGTGGGGTTGATATTTTCTTATGGGTATTTTTATTAAGAGGGAGAAAATAATGGATTAAAAGTTAAGTTATTTTTAAAAAAATTATATGAAAAAAAAGTTATTAAGCAACTACATGCCATTTTTGTTAACTACCCATTCTCTTCTTCTCCAAAATATTGCCCAGAATCACCTCCCTCTTTCTTCTCCATTTTTCTTCCATTTTCTTCCATTTTCAAGCCAATTTTCTTTACTTCTAACCCCTAAATCACTTATTAAACACTAAATCATCAACCTATGATCCCTAAACTCACCATGCCAACAAAAAGTTTGGAAAAAGACGAAGAAAAGGTATATGGGTGTTCTTGATAAATAGTACCTGAAAATTTATAAGGTAAGTAATGGAGTTTTGATTATTTTTAGTACATGGTTTTGGAGTAGTTGCATGCATTGATAAATAAAATGCATGAAATTGAATGTTTATGCAATATTATGAAGATAAAGAAGAGGAACTGGAGGAAGGAGAGAGAGGGAGAGAGAGAGAGAGGGAGTAAGGAATTATTGGTGAAATTGAAGCTGATGGAAGCTTAATTTGAAGAATTAAATATCAATTTGGTAAGTGTTCATGTAATTCTATTTTTCCCTAAAAATTGTGTATTATATAATTTAGGGTTCTTGAGATAAAATTGGGGGTTTATGAAATTGTTGTTAAAAATATTTAATTGGATGCTAAATAAAGTAGTATGTGTGATTAATTGAAATTTTGGACTTATAATTTGTATTTTTCCCAAGTGGCATGCGTTATGTTTGAATTAAGAAACTTGATATACATGTTATTGTTGACTAATTGGTGAGATGAATATGTCTTGAATGTTATATTAATTAAATTAAAACGAATAACGGAATAAAAAATGACATTAAAGAATGAAATTTACTTTGCTCGAATGTGGAATAGCTTGAATTAGTTATTATGAGCTTTTTATTATGAAATTTCGATGGAATTTAATTAGATTTGCCCCTAGTAAAATAGATAGGAATTGGAGGAATGTGATAAGGTTGGCATGCCAATTAAGGAGTTAGCAGTACTGTGTCGTGATATATATTACCAAACTATATGGCTCCGAGAGCTCGGTTTCGGTCTAAGATATTTGATTTGGGTTATGAACTGCATGGCTCCAAGAGCTCAATCTTGATATGTAAATATTAAAAAAAAATTGTATGGTTTCGAGAACCCAGTCCCAAATTTTAAAATCTCACTTATCCAGCTCGGTAATACAATTCCTTTGGATTATATATGTATATATATGCATGACTCATGATTAAGTAACTTCAAAATGAAAATAGTAATTGATTGTAAATTAAATTGTATAACTTATTCATCATTGTGTAATTAGATATGAATTATTAAAATAGATATATACTTGTATTTCATAACTTGGTTTTAAATGCCTCTTTATGCTTAGAAATAAATGAAGATATTTATAATTTTTAGAAAATATATTATATATTATGCATGTTATAGTTGAATGAATTGAATTAAATGAGAAATGGAATTGCTTGAACACCAATAAGCCTTTACACAATGATGAATAAATTGTACAATTTAATATACAATCAATTAGTATTTTCATTTGAAGTTACTTAATCATTAGTCACGCGAGCGCACACATACACACACACAGACACACACACATATAATATTATATATTATGCATGTTATGATTGAATGAATTAAATTGAATGAGAAATGGAATTGCTTGAACACAACTAAGCCTTTATACAATGATGAATAAGTTGTACAATTTAGTTTATAATAAATTACTATTTTCATTTGAAGTTACTTAATCATTAGTCATGCATAAAATGACGCAAGAATATGAGGTGAAGAAATAAGGAGATATTTCTATATCGAAATATCAGCTGCAAAATGTTAGGCAAATTCCTATATCATCCGGTAAGAATGCGGAGAAGATTAAACGTGGACTAATCTTATTACCGTTGCTCAATCTAAGACAGTATTAATAGCTTGTATTGAACAACCCCCTTATGAAAGCAAGCGAAAACAGCCTTTGGTACTTAAGTAGTTAAGGTTTGGAAGCCTTACAACTATAATAGAAAACCGTTTGTTTTTTGCCAAAGCCTTCGCCTTGATTTTGAATCAAAGTAGCATATATATATACGCATGACTAATGATTGAGTAACTTCGAATGAAAAAAGTAATTGATTGTAAATTAAATTGTACAGCTTATTCATCATTGTGTAATTAAATATGAATTATTAAATTAAATACATATTTGTGTTTCATAACTTAGTTTTAAATGCCTATTTATGCTTAGAAATAAATGAAGATATTTATATTTTTTAAAAATATAATATATATTATGCATGTTATGGTTGAATGAATTGAATAGAATGAAAAATGGAATTGCTTGAACACCACTAAGCTTATAGCTTAGAGTGTGGATTTTCTTTCCGCGGGTAGGTTTTGAAGAGAATTAGAAGAAAGTTGTGGTGGATCTACTACAAGACAATAGTCACATAGAGGATCTCAAAAGATTTGAAGGTAGATGTACTACAAATTTTTATTTTATTTTTGGTTATAACATGTACACATAAGGAAGTGAAGGATCTATCAGAATTTTATTGTGACTTATATATGAATACATGAAAATTATGTATAAAATCTGGTTTAGATGTGTTGAAATATATTGGAGGACGGGTAAATCATTTTGTCAAAGTGTTTGACATGAAGATGGGTAATTTAATAATATGCATGAGAAGTGTATTGAAGTTTTTTGAAGGAGGTTTTAAGTAAATATAGAGGAATCTCTGTCAAATTTATAAAGTTAATAGTAATTACTAGAATAATGAGATGTTAAATAGAGAATGTTGTAGTTCGAAATGTTAGCTATCTAAGAATAAGGTAACATTCGATATGTTGATTCCATTGATGGGTATGGAAGTTACATTAAAAATGGCATAGCAGTGGAAAAGAAGGACGAGTAAGCATTCACGCAAGATTGAGAGCTCCCAGAGGTTCTGTCATCCTTTTAAGCCGGGTTGAACGAAAGAGTCATTTCAAGGAGTGCTTGGGGTGATAAGAACCACTACCCACCTATCTTGAGCTAGTTCAAGGTTGGTGGGAGGATTTTTTAGACCTTGAAAGGACTGGTTTGGGGTTTGAAATTGGAGCACTTCAATGAGTTTTCCTAATCCTTTATTCTCCTTATTTATGATTTTCCAAGCTTTAGTTACGATTAATTGTTAAAAATTCATTTTAGACATGTTGTTTTGAGTATTTAGGATATTATTTTTGGATTAATTTAAGTTATTATGAGATGATTTAATACTATCAATTGCCGGAATTCCTAATTTTTACGATTCATGTTCTTATTTGATTGGAGATGTCCTTAATTATTTGAATGTGATAAGTTGAATTATTGATTCATTTGGAGTTGTATGGATTTGAATTCATTTGCTAGCATTTTAGGTTTGAAAGGATCTTTCTAAATATATCCTCTTGTTAAAATATATAAATTTTGAATGGAATTAATGAATTTATAGTCATTTCTCACTCCCTCTCTCTCTCTCTCTCATTTTTTAATTTTAATTCCTCCTAATTTAGAAACTATTGTTTGTTTTAGGGTTAATTACCAAAAAAAGTCCAAACTTTTGTCAATTTTTCAATTATAGTCTGAACTTTAAAAAGTGACAATAAAATGCTCAGATTTTTAATTTTCTTTAATTATAGCCCGACGTTATCTATTGTTCTCTCGATACTCTCAGCTATTTATTTTTTGTTTGTTCTTCTGACGCACCAAACTACTTTTACATTATAGCATATTGCACCAGTAAGCTTTTCACTTTCAATTCGTTCTTCTGATGCCCTTAATGTGAGGGCATTGAGGCTGTGTAATATGAAAATCATAGGGTGAGGGCAACGAAAGAACAAACTAAAAACACAGGGAAAAACTGAAATCTAAGTGTAACGTCTAGGCTGTGTAATTTGATTTAAGTCATTTTTAAACAATGACGTTGTTTCATTAATCTTCATTTGTTGTGTTAAATTTGACTGACGTGTATTAATAGTTAAGGATTCTGAAACATATAGCAAGTCACGTTAGCAAACTTAACGGAAACACTAATGTCAGGTTAGAATTAAAAAAATTGAAAGTTTAAGTATTTTATCGCTACTTTTTAAAGATTGGGCTAGAATTGAAAAAAATTGAAAGTTTGAACATTTTATTGTAACTTTTTAAAGTTCAGGCTATAATTGAAAAATTGACAAAAGTTCGTGCTTTTTTTGATAATTAACCCTTTATTTTATTATGAAATGTTTTAATTTGTTTAGTCAATTTCATTAGATATTCATTAATGGGAATTATTGCCATAAATATGAATAAATAAACAAAAGGTATATATAACAATTTGAAAAATATAAAGATTAAAATCAAAAAATAAAATAAAATAATTTTACATTTTATAATGAAGAAGGTCATAGTTTCTCTTGAATTTTATATAATGTAAGTGTAAGCATTATGCCACTTAAAATATATTATAACAAAAAAAAAGAATTAAAATAAATTGTACAAATTTTGAGGGTATCTTATTAATTTTGTTAGAAAATATCCATATATTAACTGGCCTTAAAATTTTTATAATATTCTTATCTTATAATAAAAAATATAATGTAATTTCACCTTACCCAAAGTTAATAGGATTAGGAAGTTATCATAGGTTATAAAGGAATGGCTCAGTACCCCTTCTTGCTCAATGTACAAGACGCTCCACTTTGTAAGAATTGAAAGGAGGGTCATCAATTATACGCAACTTTTTTTTTATATTTTACAAATAGGTTGTTTCTGTAACTCGAATTTATGACTTTCGGGTCACAAATGAATGACCTTACTAGTTACTCTAAGGCCTTATTTAAATTATAACAACTCAAAAAGATTGTTAGTATAAATTATTAATTTTAAAAAAAATTATTAATTAATTTTAAATTTTTTTTTAAATAACAATAAATCAAGTCAGAATTTGGGGTTAAATTTAATGATATTTTAAAATTAAAAAATTTTATTGAATAAATTTGAAAAAATTTAATATTCTCTAAAAAAAGAAATTCTAAAAAAGGCTTTCAAACTATTTTATCTTTTTCATAATTTAGCAATATACTTATCCTCTATATTGGGCAAAACTTTTGATGAGATCGATATTTTGATTTTTTCTCTCTTTACTCTTTATCCCCTTTGTAAAGTTTCGTCTCCAGGGCTTTCGGTAAACTTAAAAAGAGGTCCAAGAAAGGACTCGGACGGTAATTAAACGGGACAGTGGGGGCAAATTCCCACATGGACCCCACGTAACGACGTAGTTAACATAAAACGACAGGACCCTACATTGATTGATTTCACGTCGCCAACCCCGTTGGGTAAATACATATTAAAAATAGATCAAATCCCAAAAACAAATCCTAGGGTTTGACTTTAATTTGGGGTATTTCCATAATAAAAAAAAGTCGCGTGAAACTCACAGAGACTTGTGGGAATCTCTCTGTTTCTGTCTGTTTTACTCTCGCTTTCACTCTGCGTGGATCAGCCTGCGTTGGCCGTAAAAATCGTATCTTTTTTAATTTCTGGGTTATTTTTTTGGGAAATTGTGGGAGGATGAGATAACGGACAAAACAAAATCAAAAGCCTAGAGAGAAGGTGGGTGTGTATATATATATAGAGAGAGAGAGAGTGTGTGTAAAGCTGTGAGCTTGGTTGGTTTGGACGTTGGGGATCGGAGGGTAGAATAGGGGTTTTGTCGATATTTTGGAGGCACTTTTGGCTTTTTCATCTGTATCTTCTCCATTTCAAGGCTTTCATCCTTTTTTTTTACCCTTTTCTTGGATTTTGGGGTTTTTTCCCTTTTTCTTGTGTTAAATTTGCATGCAATCTGGTGGTGGTGGGCCCAGCCGGGTAGGGCCGGCCGGCCGGGCAGCGTCGACGTCGGCAGCTGCGTCGCCGTCATCGTCGTCCTCCGCCGTATCGACGCCGCAGTTAGGGTTTGATTCAGTACAGCAGCAGCAGCCGCAGCAACAACAGCAGTTAGGGGCTAGGCAGGTAAATTTTGGCTGGTTTGGCATTCCGAGGTTTTACAGATTTATGGCATTTTTGTAATCAAGGAGAAGTGTAATGTGTGATTAGTGGGAAGTGATTAGTGAATTCGGCAATTATTGCGAGTGATTTCTTGGGTTATTTTGTATAAAGTATTGTATGATCTTGAAAATGCTTTTGGCGTTCTGGGTGGTGCAAACTAGGCATAGTTGTAATATGGGAATTTGGTAAGAGATGTGTTAGTTGGGCATCAGCATACTTCGCTTCACTTTACTGGTGAGAGAAAGATTTAATTCTGTGGCAACCATGTGGGGTCTGCTTGGAAATTTCCCATTCCTCAACTGCGGCTGAATTTTCGTGTTTTATTTTCTTTTAATTATATTGGGGGGAATCTTGGGTTATCCATATTTGTCAAAATTATGACCTTTTTTGTTTGTTTCCTATGTGCTTGTATTTTTCTGACTTTCGTTAGCTAACTTATTTTGTTAATTCCTTTTTGTCTTTCTCACTCCCGCTCTTTCTCTCTGGGCAGCAATTTGGGGCTTTAAATGAATTCTATACCCTTTGTAAAACGGAGCTTACACAAATCGGATACCTTCGCTTTGATTCTTTTCTTTCGTGAAGATTCTGAGTCATGAACATAGTTTTAGTGCTTAGCTGGTTGGTTAAATATCTTCTCTGAATTATCTTTGTAGCTGATGAGTTACACCATGGTACCTGCTAAGTTGTAAAGTTGTTTAAGGGCTTTTTGGCATTGAAACTGACAGTCAAAAATACTTCTTTGCTTTTAAATGATTGAACAGTTTCTCCGTTTTACAACAATAATCTTTTCATGCAGGCATTACAACAGCAATTACTACTGAGAAAACCAGAAGGAAATGAAGCTCTTCTAGCTTATCAAGCTGGTGGTTTTCAAGGTTTTATGGGAGGAAACAATTTTGCCACATCCCCAGGTTCAATGCAAATTCCTCAACATTCAAGAAAATTTTTTGATTTATCTCAACAACATGGTGCCTCCCAGGAAGGGCAGAGTAGAAGTCAGGGTATGGAACAACAAATGCTCAGTCCAGTTCAGCAGGCTTATCTCCAATTTGCTTTCCAGGCTGCCCAACAGAAGTCTGCTTTGGCCATGCAATCGCAGCAGCAAGCTAAGATGGGATTAGTAGGCCCATCAGCTGGCAAGGATCAGGATATACGAATGGGAAATCTGAAGATGCAGGAACTTGTGTCCATGCAGGCCAATTCTCATTGTCAGACATCATCATCCAAAATTTCCTCTGAACATATTTCTCGTGCAGAAAAGCATATGGAGCATGCACAGCCGCTAACCTCTGAACACAGGCATGAGCAAATTCTGGCAGCCCCGCAAACAGGTGTTGGACAGTTAATGCCTGCAAATATTGCAAGACCTATGCAGCCACCACAGGGTCAGCAAAGCGTGCAAAACTTGACCAATAACCAGCTCGCCGCAGCCGCACAGTTGCACGCCATGCAAGCATGGGCACTCGAGCGCAATATTGATCTTTCACAACCTGCAAATCCCAATGTGATGGCGCAGCTCATTCCACTCATGCAGTCTAGGATAGCTGCCCAGCTGAAGCCAAATGAAATTAATACAGGAGTACAATCATCACCTGTCCCTGCTTCAAATCAGCAAGTTGCTTCTACACCTGTTGCAAATGAGAATTCTCCACATGCTAATTTATCTAATGATGTGTCTGGACAATCTAGTTCTGTGAAAGGTAGGCAGATTGCACCACCTGGGCCTTTCGGCTCAGCATCAAATGCGGGGATAGTGAACAACTCCAACATCCTTTCAATGCAGCCGCATGGTTTTCACAATAGAGAGTCTCAAGCACCCACTAGGCAGGCAGTTATGCATGGGAATGGAATGCCTCCTATGCACCCTCCTCAGTCATCTTCAAACGTGACCCAAGGTGTAGATCAGACTTTGTCTGCGAATAATGCAAGTAGCAGCAATGATACTTTGTCAATCCAACATTTTAAACCGGCAAGTTGGTCTTCTGCACAGTGTACTGTTCCTAATGATGGAGGCTCGGGCAATCAATTCCCATCAACGGGTGCACCAGTTGCACAGATGTTAAAACAACATGTTGGTTTCACCAAACAACAGTTGCATGTTCTTAAAGCGCAAATACTGGCATTTAGGCGACTAAAGGTCCGTTGATTTGTTGCTCAATTGCACTTAACTTTTTACAACACTTTTTCCTAGTGTTTTTCCAGTCACTAAAGAAGGGGCTGATGAAATGTAGTTGATTTTTGACAGAAAGGAGAATGTACTCTTCCTCAAGAACTTCTTCAGTCTATTGCTCCTCCACCTCTTGAATTGCAACTGCAGCAACATTTTGTTTCTGCAGGAGGAAGTAATCAAGACAGATCCAACAGGAAGGTTGCAGAAAACCAAACGAGGCATTTGGAGTCCAGTGAGGAGGCACAGGCCATGCCTTCTATAAATGAACAGGATTCTTCGAAAGAAGAAGCTTTTGTAGGAGATGAGAAACCAAATATCTCAAAAATTCAAATGTTAGGTGCTCCTGCCACAACGAAGGAAGCTACATGCCAGGTTGCTACTGGTAAAGAAGAGCAACAAGGCGTTACATTTTCTGTTAATTCAGACCAAGATGTTGAGCGTGGTCTTCAAAAAATTCCTGTAAGAAATGATCTTGCAACTGATAGGGGGAAAGCTGTTGCATCACAGTTTCCTATTTCTGATGCATCGCAAGCTAAGAAACCTGCACAAGCTGGCGTTACACCTCAGCAGAAAGATGGCTCTGGCAGGAAATATCATGGTCCTCTGTTTGATTTTCCTTTTTTTACCAGGAAGCATGACTCTGTTGGATCAGCAGGCATAGTTAACACCAACAATAATCTAACATTGGCATATGACGTCAAAGATCTTCTGTATGAGGAAGGCCTGGAAGTGCTTAGTAAGAAGCGTTCCAAAAATCTGCAGAAAATAAATGATTTGTTGGCTGTAAATTTGGAGAGGAAAAGGATTCGTCCAGATCTAGTGTTGCGGTTACAAATTGAAGAAAAGAAGCTCAGACTTTTAGATTTACAAGCTCGCTTGAGAGATGAAGTGGATCAACAGCAAAAAGAAATAATGGCTATGCCTGACAGACCTTATCGGAAGTTTGTTAGGCTGTGTGAGCGTCAACGTATGGAGCTGGCTAGACAAGTGCAGGCATCTCAAAAAGCTTTGAGAGATAAGCAACTGAAATCGATCTTCCAGTGGCGTAAGAAACTTCTGGAGGCTCACTGGGCTATCCGTGATGCACGTACTGCACGCAACAGAGGAGTTGCCAAATACCATGAGAGAATGTTGAGGGAATTCTCAAAAAGGAAAGATGATGATCGAAATAAACGGATGGAGGCTTTGAAGAACAATGATGTTGAGAGGTACCGAGAAATGTTACTGGAGCAGCAGACTAGCATCGTAGGTGATGCTGCTGAGAGGTATGCTGTCCTGTCATCGTTCTTGACTCAAACGGAAGAATATCTTCATAAGCTGGGAAGTAAGATAACAGCTGCAAAGAATCAGCAAGAAGTGGAGGAGGCAGCAAATGCTGCTGCAGCAGCTGCACGACTTCAGGCATGCTTTCCATCTCTGTCTTGCTTGCTATCATACACTTACACATTTTCACATGTAGTGTGAACCACTTACCCTTTTGTTTTTGGTTTAGTTACTTCTTTCTTAGTGAAAGAACTAAGAGATCCCGCTGGTAATTTAATAGTTTTACCTATTCTCTCTCAAGGCCTTGTGTGTTTGGTGTGTATTGAAGTTTCTAATCAGTTTTATTTTTTATCGGCCAAAGGGCCTATCAGAAGAAGAAGTGAGGGTTGCAGCAGCTTGTGCTGGGGACGAAGTAATGATAAGAAACCGGTTTATAGAAATGAATGCACCCAAGGATAGTTCCTCCGTCAACAAGTAAGTTATCTGTTTGATAACATGATTCATTTTTCAATTCTTTTCCTTGCATTTGGAAGTGGATGCAACAATTATGTTTGACTAGGAAGGATGTTGATCTGGAAATCTCTGCAGTATATTATGTGATTCATGAATATGTATTATGGACAAGGAATGTTCATTTGTCAGTTGAGAATACACATGCTTTTACCAGTAAAAGGTGATACTTGAGTGTCCTAACATTCACATTTCCTTTTTATTTTTATTCCACGTGTCTCCACAGATATTACAGCCTTGCTCATGCTGTGAATGAAAGGGTCATAAGGCAGCCATCAATGTTACGGGCAGGAACTTTGCGAGACTATCAGCTTGTAGGTTGCTAATGTTTAGAATATTTGAATTGTTTATTTGTTTTGTTTTTCAGTGCTATTTCATTGCACCTGGGTCTTGAGTTACTTCTGTGTGTTTGTTTGTCTCCTTCAGGTTGGATTGCAGTGGATGCTTTCGTTATATAATAATAAGTTGAATGGAATCCTGGCTGATGAAATGGGCCTTGGGAAGACTGTACAGGTGATTGCCTGTTGGCTTGAGTTTTAAGAACCACTCTTTTTACCATGTAAATGAACCAAACTAAAGAATTGTTCCCATAAAACAGTTACAATAATTTTGTTGGTTATCGCTGGATATATGAATCCTGAATTGCTTTGTCCATCTGGACGTGTATATGAGTAGCAAGAAAGATTCAAATCTTTGTACCAATTGTCTTGATGTGTTTGCTTTATTTGTCGTGCAGGTGATGGCGTTGATTGCTTATCTGATGGAATTTAAAGGAAATTATGGACCACATCTTATAATTGTTCCTAATGCTGTTTTAGTGAATTGGAAGGTCAGTCAATTATGGCTTCAAATTGCTCACATTTTGGTGTTGCTGTATCTAATGAGTTAATGCTGCAGAGTGAGTTCCTCAACTGGCTGCCATCTGCGTCTTGCATCTTCTATGTGGGTGGAAAGGATCAGCGGTCAAAATTATTTTCTCAAGTAAGATGAAATCTTTAGTTATTTGATTGCTGAGTTTCTTAAGACTTTCTAACCTTACGAATTTTCTGTAGGAGGTTTTAGCAATGAAATTCAATGTACTAGTGACAACTTATGAGTTTATCATGTATGATCGCTCAAAACTTTCAAGAGTGGATTGGAAGTACATCATAATTGATGAAGCACAGAGAATGAAGGACAGGGAATCAGTTTTAGCTCGTGATCTTGACAGGTATCGTTGCCAGAGGCGCTTGCTTCTTACAGGAACACCATTGCAGGTATGTTTTAATACATGCTTGCAAGTGTTAGACTAAATTGAGTATGAATTTTAGAAAGATCTTTGCTGAATTCTACAACTTATGCATTCTATGCATATTGCCTCTGTATACCATCTTGATTGTGTGGGGAAAAGGCTATCAGTGGGTTGGTTTTATTCAATTGGAGTTTAAGGTGATCAAATAAGTGTAATAAATTTTACCTGGATTGATGAGATATCCATCGATGGTACCATTAGGAATGTGGCATTTGTTGCTTTCATTCACTTTTAGATTATAAAAATTGGGTAGTAACCTTAGATATGAGAAGGATGTGCTTTTTGCATGCCTGTTGATGATTCAACTTCTAGATTCTTTCTCATAACTTTATCCACGGCCCAAATTCAATTGACTTGAGAAGCAAAGTTAATTTCAGGATTTTTGATGTGTATTAGGCATGCCTGTTTATTAGTTATTTCAGAAGCAGAACCTAAACAAGATTACCATATTGTTGCTCTGCACATGGCTTGATTGTGGTGGTTAACGAGTAAATTCCATATATAAGTATGCGTTGCAGCTGCTGATGTGCACAGTATATGTATTGGAGTTGCTGCATTTTATAGATCAGAAATATATGTTTTAAATCAGTTTCTATTAAATAATTCTGCATTGTTGAAAAGTGAGGCATAATTTACCTCGTTAACTGGATTTTAGATCAGTGATTAGGAACTATGTCTACCGTGCTATGAGTAACAATTTCTTCCCTTTTTGTCTTCCTGCAGAACGATTTGAAGGAACTTTGGTCCCTTTTGAATCTACTTCTTCCTGAAGTTTTTGACAATAGGAAAGCATTCCACGATTGGTTCTCAAAACCCTTTCAAAAGGAAGGTCCTACACATGATGGAGATGATGACTGGCTTGAGACTGAAAAGAAGGTCATCATCATTCACCGACTCCATCAGATTTTGGAACCCTTTATGCTCAGACGTCGTGTAGAAGATGTAGAAGGTTCACTTCCTCCCAAGGTATGTTAATGTGGACTGCAGTTCCTAGCTCTATGTCTGCCACGATTTGGAGTATAGTTAATTACACTGTCAGTGCTGGATTGCAGGTTTCAATAGTTTTGAGATGTAGAATGTCTGCCATTCAGAGTGCCATTTATGATTGGATCAAATCTACTGGCACTCTTCGAGTTGATCCTGAAGATGAGAAGCGAAGGGTTCAAAAAAATCCTATGTACCAGCCTAAGGTGTATAGAACTTTAAATAACAGATGTATGGAGCTTCGGAAAGCTTGCAACCATCCTTTGCTTAATTACCCCTATTTTAGTGACTTCTCCAAGGATTTCCTTGTTAGATCTTGTGGAAAATTATGGATTTTGGATAGGATCCTCATAAAACTTCAAAGAACCGGGCATCGGGTACTTCTCTTCAGTACCATGACAAAACTCCTTGATATTTTGGAGGAATACTTGCAATGGCGGCACCTTTTATACAGAAGGATAGATGGAACAACTAGCCTGGAAGATCGAGAATCCGCTATAGTTGACTTTAATAGTCCTGATTCAGACTGTTTCATCTTTTTGCTCAGCATTCGTGCTGCTGGAAGGGGTCTTAATCTTCAATCTGCTGACACAGTCATCATATACGATCCTGATCCAAATCCGAAGAATGAGGAACAGGCAGTTGCCAGAGCCCACCGAATTGGACAGACAAGAGAGGTTAAAGTCATTTACATGGAAGCAGTTGTTGACAAGATTTCTAGCCATCAGAAAGAGGATGAAGTAAGAAGTGGAGGTACAGTTGATCTAGAAGATGACCTTGCAGGTAAGGACCGTTATATGGGATCTATTGAGAGTCTCATAAGAAATAACATTCAACAGTACAAGATTGACATGGCTGATGAGGTCATAAATGCTGGGCGTTTTGACCAAAGAACAACACATGAAGAGAGACGTATGACTTTAGAGACATTATTACATGATGAAGAGCGATATCAAGAAACAGTCCACGATGTTCCATCACTCCAGGAGGTTAATCGCATGATAGCCCGTAGTAAAGATGAAGTTGAATTGTTTGATCAAATGGATGAAGAGCTGGAATGGACAGATGATATGACAAGGTATGACCAGGTACCTAAGTGGCTCCGAGTTGGTACGAAGGAAGTGAATACTTTAATTGCTAATTTATCAAAGAAACCATCGAAGAATATCCTATTTTCTAGTGGTGTGGGCATTGAATCAAGTGAAACTGAAAGAAAAAGAGGCAGACCAAAGGGCAAGAAATCTCCTAATTACAAGGAAATTGATGAAGAAAATGGAGAATACTCTGACTTGAGTTCCGATGAGAGAAATGGATATTCTGCACCTGAAGAAGAGGGAGAAATTAGAGAATTCGAAGATGATGAATCGAGTGGTGCAGTTGGAGCTCCACCTATCAACAAAGACCAATCAGATGATGATGCTCCTGTTTGCAATGATGGTTATGGGTGCCCTCGGGCAGTGGAAAACAACAAAAATAGTAATATGCTGGAAGAAGCCGGTTCCTCAGGGTCATCTTCTGATAGCCGAAGAATGACACGAACAGTGTCTCCTGTTTCTTCTCAGAAATTTGGGTCTCTTTCTGCGCTAGATGGCAAACCAGGTTCTCATTCTAAAAAGCCGGTATGGTTCTTCTCATTGTGCATTTGTGCAGTTAGGTTGGTTGACTTCTGCTAGCTATTCACTCCTTTCTACCTAATCATTTTTCAGCTAGATGAACTAGAGGAAGGAGAAATTGCTGTATCTGGAGATTCTCAAATGGACCATCAGCAGTCAGGAAGTTGGATTCATGAACGCGATGAGGGTGAAGATGAACAAGTTCTGCAACCTAAGATAAAAAGAAAACGCAGTATTCGTATTCGACCACGTCATACTGTGGAAAGGCAAGAGGATAAATGTAGCCATGATGCTAAACGTGGAGATTCGATGTTAGCATATCCAGGCGATCTTAAATATCAAACACAGTTGAGGGTTGATACTGAAACAAAAGCATTTGCAGAGCCCAAGGTTTCCAAGCCTGAGCAGAGTGATTCTGCGAAGCGTAGGCGTAACTTGGCTCCAAAGAAAATAGCAAACACATCAAAATTGCATGCTTCTCCTAAATATAGCAGATTGAATTTGCAGTCTACATCAGCAGAAGACACTGCTGAACACTCCAGAGAGAGTTGGGACACAAAAATGACAAATACAAGTGGGAATTTGACAGTGGGAACTAAGATGTCTGATGGTATCCAGCGAAGGGTATGTACCATCTTTATCTGTTTTTAATCAGCGTTATGTCTTGTCATATGTCTTATTTAATGTGGTTTTTGCCAAGTCTATCTAAATGATTACTAGGGTACGAAAGATTTGATTATTTGAACACCCCTCACATTTCAGTTAATATAGTACAACGTCCTTGCATGAATTTAAGCTTTGATGAGTCTTATCTCTGACCCATGGAATATCTTTACTACTGGAATGAACTAGATGGCAATAACTGTGGCTTTTTAAAGATGTTTCACCAATTTCAGGGGCTAGGAATCTTAATTTACATCTACCTATTGAATTAATTAGGACTTCCACTTTATCTTTGTCCTGTTTGAACATATACTAATTTAGCTTGCATTTGTTGAAGTTCCTCAGTTTCAACCGGTTTTTTCTGATCTTTTTCAGTCTCAGCATTATCTTATTCCGTTGTCTGCTTACCTGCAAAAGATTTCTTGTTTATGCAGTTTAAAAATGTGATTAGCAAGCTTCAGAGGGTTCTAGATAAGGAAGGTCAACAAATAACTCCCCTACTAACAGATTTGTGGAAGAGAATAGAGAATTCAGGGTACACAAGTGGTGCTGGAAATAATCTTTTGGACTTGAGGAAGATTGAACAACGTGTTGACAGATTGGAGTACAGTGGAGTGATGGAGCTTGTGTTTGACATGCAATTCATGTTAAAGGGTGCCATGCAGTTCTACGGGTTCTCACATGAGGTGTGGTTGCTCATTTAACTT
This sequence comes from Erythroxylum citrifolium, assembly GCA_026284465.1. Classification (NCBI taxonomy): domain Eukaryota; kingdom Viridiplantae; phylum Streptophyta; class Magnoliopsida; order Malpighiales; family Erythroxylaceae; genus Erythroxylum; species Erythroxylum citrifolium. The sequence continues at coordinate 4,149,826 of JANKOE010000004.1, forward strand.
TGTTCTTGTAAATAATTGTGCTGTTCTGTGTAGTGTACCCTATTTGAACACGGGTCTTGTGTTCCCCCATTCAAGCATTTACATCGATACCATTATGCGGTGTATTTACTTGGTGCAGGTTAGATCTGAAGCAAGGAAAGTACATGATCTCATCTTTGATATCTTGAAGGTTACATTTCCAGATACAGATTTCCGTGAAGTCAGAAATGCACTCTCTTTTTCCGCCGCACCATCTGCCCCTGCTTCTACTCCAACCTCAAGGCAGGTGCCCTTAGGCCAAAAAAGACACAAGCCAATAAATGAAGTAGAACATGAGACTGGCACCAACCGAAAGCCAATGCAGCGTGGTTCAATTCCTCCAGGTGAAGATTCAAGGGCCCGAGGTCACTTATCCCAGAAAGAAGCTAGGCTTGTGAGTGGAAGTGGGAGCACCAGGGAATCTCATCATCAGGATGATTCCCCAGTCCATCCCGGGGAGTTGGTCATCTGCAAGAAGAAGAGGAAAGACAGGGACAAGTCACTTGCAAAATCTAGGAATGGATCAAGTGGTCCAGTTTCACCCCCTAGTATAGGTCGTAACATCATGAGTCCATCTTCATGTTCAACCCCAAAGGATGGAAGGCCGACTCAACAGTGGGGCAAACAATCTCAACCCACAAATTGCAGTGGCGGTGCTGTTGGATGGGCGAATCCTGTAAAGAGGTTGAGAACAGATAAGAGGAGGCCTAGCCATTTGTGACTTCAGTAATGAAGGATATTATATATTTGAATGGTATAAAGCAAGTTATTGTTTATAGTATTGTAGGTTGTTTATCAATTGTATACTGCACCTTGCAGTGAGTACTGGCAATCCATCAGTTATAGGTTACATCTGACCATTGTTAGGTTAAAATCTCAAAGCTCTCGTGCTTTGATGTATTTCTTATGATCCAAGAATTCAAACTTTTATTGAATGGCTATAAGTGAACAACAAAAGATTGGAGCATGAAAAATCCGATACTTTTGTCTGAAAACGAAACCAATTTACACATTTTGTACATGTATTTCATGTCAACAGTTGAAAGACAAATGAGGCTGTTGAGGATCTGCTTTGCCTGTCATTTCCTATGCTTCCTCTTCACTCACCTCTTCATCTTTCGATTCTTCTTCTGGGACCGCTACAACTTCCTTTCGTTTTGCATATTTTGCACAGTGCTCTACGAGTAAACAATAAAAACAGTGTCATGGACATGTGGCACAAGTAGATGTTAAATATCGAAACTTGGAATTCACAAGTACAGGTGGGGAAAGTACATCTTTCGTCGTTTCGGCCTGGTCTAACTGGTCTGTAGGGTTTTCCTAAAACTTCCTAGTATAAGAAGTCTCGTGTTCAAGTTGAGGTGCAATAGGCATACTTGAACTCATTCAAGTCAATACGAACAAATTCAGGCATATGGGAACGGAAATAACACCTAAGCATCGAAATAAATGTGTTTGGTTCACAAGTTCTGGGAGCTGCAAAATAGGTGTGATGATACAGGCTGACAAAAATTTCCTCTCTTCTTTTCCTATGTTGTTTGATAGAATGATGATTTGAGTTCCTATTCTCTTCTTTACCAAACGCATGCAAGGTAAGTGGCAAAAAGTGTGATGTGGAACGATTTCTGAACATCTGATTGATCAGGATTCAACTAATTTTCCCAGTAACATAGCATAGTATGTAGTATGTAGAGTAAAATGGAGGATGTAGAAGTACTCACAATACCAAAACGAAGGTATAGCATTCATTACCTCGAACTTCTTTTTCATAAGCAGATTGATCATACAGCATCAGATATCCAGCCACTTCATTAAGTGAATCTTCAGGGTTTGGATTTTTGAGAAGCTGTGGTAGTATATCTCTAAACACCAGCGACAAATCTGGAGAACAATGTGGATAGAACTTGAGGAACATTGTTATCTTTAACTTGAATATGATCTATCTGGGAAAGCCCAAGGAAAGTTCTTACCATACGTAGGTTTCCATTTCTCTTTGAGGGCATCTACACAAATTGCACCAGAACTGAAAGAGAAAGACCGTGAAGATTGAACTCCCCAAGTCATCTTTCTTTTATACAAGATATTCTATGAAATATAGCTCTTTGTTTGAAATCAACTACTCACACATCGATGTTTGGGTGGATGATCGGAGTAACAAAGACAACACTGGGATGTTCATATGGATAATCACTGGGCAACTGGACCTTTACCTCCCACACCCATCCTTCATAAAGACCTGCCACAGTTCATCCCAAAACCAGAAAAAGATTCTTACTTTTGTTCTTCCAATGTAATGCAAAAAGTTCTTAGCGAGTTTCAACATCACAATACTGAAATGTGTCTAAAACATCTTAGAATCTGCAGAATGCATGAATCGAAAATGGCAAGTAAAGCCATATGAAGAAAGAAAGTCAAGGAATAGCAAGACCCACAAAAGGAATTGATTGCTCAGTATTTGTATGAAGATGAACCAAGACATGGAGAAGAAAGAAAGAAAAAGATTAGAGAGATATAAAAATTACTGTTTTCAGGTCCTTCAAAACTAACAAAAAGCTCTCGCATGTTATCATCAATCCGGTCCACGTCTACAGTGATTTCTTCCATCATCAACCTACTCAAAAACCCCATGATTTAAAACCCAGAAAACAACACAAAAGCAAACAGTTTCAATCAGACCAAAGTGAGAGAACGAAAGAAAACTAAAACTTTTCAAGGAACTCAATCAAAAGAAGAGGGTTATAATCAGAGGAGTAACAATTGATGCACGTCCTTCATGCCGCGTGTCTCTGTTGATATGGCTCCTTCCCTTATCATCTCTTTTCTTTTATGTATCCTTTTCACTTGTCCAAAGGCGGAGGAGAGACCTTAATGGAGAATCAGAGATATAAACTAATAAGAGCAGCAAGAAAGAAGCAATGAACAGTATAACCAACAAACATGGAGCTGGTGGTGAGTTTTTATAGTTTCTTGGACTTATGATAATTATTTAATATTATAAAATGAACATTTCCTTTTAATTCAAAGCTAAAGGAAGAAGAGCAAGAAGGTGAAGGGAACAAAACCTATGCAAGGTTAGACAAAGAGAGAGAGTGACAGTTATTTCTGTTATTCCAACTGCCAAGGGTAACAACGGTCGTTACCGACCTACCGATGTGGAACGACGACGTTTTTGCAGCAATTAGGGTCAGATCGAGTCGTTAAGCACATGGGGTTGTGCTAATGAATTTGTGTGGATACTTGCAATAATTAGAAGAAATTAAAGAGAGTTTTAAATTAATTCTAACCTAAATTATTTTGTAAAAATTAACATATTAAATTAATTTTAAATAATCTATACTTAAAATTTATTAAATTCAAATTTATAGTCTAATTTAATTTTTTTAAAATTTAAATGTAAATTCAATTGGATTTATTATCAACCTTGTAGTCTCTAGGGGTAGTCGAATTGGTAGAGTAGAGAAGTATAGGGCTAAAAGGTCTTATGTTCGATTCCCCTATTTATACTCTCTCAATCGAGTTTCTGCGTGCCTAATGCGGAGTACCTGGTGGACGTGATTTGCAGGTAATTGGGTCAATTCAAAGGTTTACCTAGTGTACATCTAAAAGGTAGTTACTGCAGATTCTTCCGTTTCAAAAAAGAAAAACCTTCTACAAAATCTATTATAATTAATTTAAATTAATTGAATTGAAAATTAAAATTAGTATAATTCAAGATTACACCAACAAAAAAAGTTTCTTTATTATTATTAGTGTTTATTTATTTATTAAAATTTTCAACCATTTTATTATATATATATATATTTTTTATTTCTTTTTATTATCATTTTTAATTGGCATTTTCATTACTATTATTTATTTATTATTTACTATTATATTGTTTAATTATTTTTATTTTTATTTTTTTCGTTCATGTGTAACCTCTACTAGCTTAAATGTAAGACTGCATATTATTAAACTTCTCTAAATCCCTCACCTTATCGTAATTCCTATTGGATGATATTGTTGTTGTTATTGATTGGATAGTTAAAAGACTCTTCAAGTAACTCTTTAAATATTTCAGTCTTGAATTCAAAAAGCTGGTATTTAGTAAACACACTATGCATGATACTATCAATTGAATATCAAATTAGAAGTTCGTAGCAATGGATGCATAACAATTGAAAGAAAATGGAAATACCAAAAAAAACAAGAATGCTACAACACTATCCTCCTGTAAAATGCATCCTAAATGAGAAACAATATGAATTGCAGAGAATCATCTCCTCTGGTATTTTCCTGTTCACTGTATGCCTTTGGCTCTAACCCCGTCAGCTTTGCCACAAAAAGAATAACCAAAAACGAACCAGAAGCAGTTCAGCAACTTCTTGAATCCTTTTAACATTTTCAGCTCACGACAAAACCTAACTGAAATGAGATGAAGCCGATCAACCAAAAGCAGTTGAATAGCAATGCGGCTGGCTTGAACTTCACCATTGGCAGCTTTGCACTCAGCAGGGATATGAATCCTCTTTCCCGAATTAAACATTTGGTTGGTAGACATCCCCAAGCCCCAGTAGTCATTAGGCAGTTCAAAACTTTTTGGTTCATAAAGCCACAGCTTAATTCCAATGAAGAAAACTGCAGTTTGAAAGCAATTTCTTTCCACCAAAATGCTATTTGACATTTTTAGGTACCTTCTTCCCAGAACGTATGAGGGAGCCAGGTGACTTAGCTGCTTCATGCCCATTAGTTACCGATACACACTCTGGCTCGTCGTCGTCGTCGTCGTCACTGTTTATACAACTTGGTGTACACCTGTTCTGTTGGGCTCTTCGTTGCAAAAGGAACACATTATAATAATAGCTTACTAAATCTTCCCTTTTCTTAGTAGTAAAAGAATTCACTATCTCGTTCCAGAAACACTTGTCAAGAGAATAAGGGTTTGACCTCACTATGGTCTTGAACTTCTCCTCTTCTTCTTTTGTCCAGCTAAGTTTAACTTCTTCCCCCATCTTATCAAACCGCCATTGGTGGAAAGCTATCCCCAGTTCACGCTTAACCTTCAATTTTTGCTCAGTTGTGTGAAACCTAACACATTCAGTGGATTTCGGCACTTCACACCCGCATGAATCTTGCCTTCCCTTACCAATAGGATCTCTTTCAATAATAAATTTGTTTTCTACCTTTGCCAATGGCCAAATCTTTGTCCCAAGCCACTTTACATCACTTTCAGAGACCAAGCCTTTCCATTCTGGTACTTCAACCTGAAAATCTGGCCCCAAAGGAACTTCCTTTTCAGGTGGAAGGTCAAGCACTGGATGCTCAGTTAAGAAATCATTAAGAGAGATCCCTTGCATCGCTGAGGAAGAGGATTGTGCTTCATGAGCATCCCCAAGAAATAGCTTCCTGCTACACTTCAATCTCTCTCTGAGATTGTAACTGGTTCCAACATGATCATCATACATGGATGGATGCATCTTCTGATATTTCTACATGGGAATAAAATGTACAAGAAATTTCTATCAAGGAGATACGGAAACAATTGTATCAATCACCTTCAACAGGAGAATTATATATCAACACTAAACTACCTTGATTAAATAAGATATTAAGTTCAACAGTTTAATGCTCAACAGAACCAGCAAACACGAAGTTTGATGCTGCTATGATTCTCATGTTCTTGCCTCTAGAACTCTCAGTGGTTGGACTCAAAAGATGCAAGACTATACATGAAATGACAAGCCATAGATGACATATAATTAATGTTTTAAATGAAACCGAAAATTAAATCGATAAAATAAGAGGATTAAGATTTAAAAGATTCAACCGATATTAAATCGCTATAATCAGCTAAAGATCGAATAAAATTAAAGAATTTGAAATATAATTAAAAAATTATCCTTACCCATTGAAGGATTTAAAATTTAATTGAAAAAACAGATTATTAAATGAAAACTATTTGATTTATTTTAGTTTATAAAAATTTACTAATTTACAAAAATTGACTCATTAATTAATAAACGAATCGATTTTTAACAACGAATTATTAAAGTAAATCTAACCGAAAATTTGAAAATCGAACTAAAAAGTTAAACAGTTCAAAATTTTTACGATTGAACCAATCAAACCGGATGAGTTTTTTAATCATTGCATATAACTCACTTCTACACACTAAAAAAGTCACAAGTGTTAAATGTCATTGGAAACATGAATAATACAGATCAATCACAACTTACAGTATAACCAATAAGCACACTACTACATAAAGTTGCATAAGATAATTTAGGGGAATAATACCTAAATTCAAAGGAATTAAAAAGAAAAAATATTTAATGAGGGTATTCTTTATCTTTCTTGTCATATGTAATAAAAGAAGAATAAGCAAAAAGTATCATTTCACCTAGATGATTGTCTGTTACTTTCTCCATTAAGAGTTTGCCTTGTATGAAGTACAATTATAGAATAAGTTCCAAACAAAATGATATTCACAAAGGTGAGAGAATATTATGTTTAGAATAACATAATCAAAAGGTTAAAAGACGTGAAGCTCCATTGTTATTTAGAAAACTTTAGAAAATCCCTTAATCTTTAAAAAAAATTAAAAATTCTTATAATTTTTATTTTAAAAAAAACTTTCTCTTAGATTTCAACTAAAAAATAACAAAAAATACACATAACATGAAAATCACAAATGAACCAACTAAATACTACTTACATAACAATTCAAACAAACTATTAAACTCAAATCAAACTAATAATTTATTATAATTATCTTAAATTATTAATTTAAATCAAGTTTAACTCATTCAGGTTTAAAAACTAAGTTACTATGTATATAACATTTGATTACTTCATATATGATGTCTTTATCACGTATATTTTGTCATTATTTTTTTTATCAAAATCTAAGGGAAGAGATTTAAAAAAAACTGAAAATCAAAACATTTTGTTTTGAAAATTTTAAAGATTAGAAGGTTTTTCTAAAGTTTCTTAAAATATATGAAAAGTCTACGTTTTTTATTTAAATATAGCATTGAATAGTGTAAAATTTGAATTTTATGCTAAGAGAATTTCAAAGTAAGAAAGAAAACAGGAATAGGGAATATGAAACTAATAAGCATACTCTAACATGAAGCTCCCTCGATTATAGCTACCCCTAATCGCCCTCTACCACCATCAACAACCCAACCATCACCTCTAGCACCAATACTAACTCAACAACTACCCTTCACCACCACTACAACCCATTGACAAGGTTGCCCCTTCTAATTATGAAAGCACCGAAGACTGTCAAAGTTATACTATAATTGGAAACTCTCACCACCCTTACTAGGAGCTAGATAAAAAATTCTCCACAAAATATTACTCGCAATTACAAATCAACTCCATCATCAAAACCTCATACCTCAAACATAACCACCAACCTTTACCACCATCAACATCACCAGCATCACTCCCACCCCACCTTAGAGCCCCCACGACAATCTAAAACCCAACTCAACACCAACCCTTCAAAAACTAGACCTACCATAACCATCATCTTCTTCAAAAAGGCAAACTTTCCTTAAAAAGCTTCTCAATGTAATCTTTGATTGTTCTTTCCTCAATTTTCTAATCAACATTACTTTGTCAAACCAAATTGGATGGGGGACATTTTCAAGAGATGAAAAGCTAAAGGGAGGAGAAGGAGATCCACATAATAGGAGGATGAGGACAAACATAAAAGTGGAAGAAAAAGGTCCACCATTTGTTTTCAAGCTACCTTATCCAAACTCACTTTTTTATCAATAAGTAAGACTCAAAACTTAGTCCAAACTTATCATTTAGAAACATCATTCAAAAATTGGAAACTCCCTAAGACATACTTAAACGATTGTACAACATGGTCAACTTATGAGTCTACGCATGTATCTACAACCAACAATAGTAGAAAAAGCTAAATCTCTTTGCTAATTGTTTGATGTTACTATAATTCATATTATATTAGGTAACCAATCACGCATGAGACTTATGTCCTCTTACATAACTTCATGCATTCCAGCATAATGTTAAACGAACCAAAATCAACTACTGAATTGTACCTCATGCATGCAGGCGCGCCGGTTTTTAACATAATTTACCTCTTACAATTAAAGAAAAAAAGGAAATGCAACTCCATACAGGAAAGAGAAGAATATTCAACCAATCAACCTTTCATGTAATATGCGCAAACAAGAGATGAGAGATACCTGCCAAGATTGTTCAGTACTTGAATCAATACTTCTTTTCAGGAAGAATGTCTCTCGAAAAAGTAATGCTTGTTTCCATAGTTCTTCATTTCCAAATGAGTTCCACTTTGCTCTCTCAGGCAATGCTGCAACATCAGGACCACATGGATCCCTTGCAATCCCAGTAACCCAATTAAGCATCTTGTATAAGGACTCTCTTTTTCTCTTACGAGAGGAACTTAATTCCTCACTATTATCTAACTCCAATTCCATAACATTTGCACATTGGTTGATTTCACACATTTCCATCACCATACTCTTATCATCCTCATTGCACGCTTCCACACTTTTCCTCAAATAGGAAATTGGGTTTTCCACTTTGGATTTCTCCTCTCCACAGGTAGAAGAATCCATCTCACTGCAATTTACTACCTTGTTACATATTGTCTGAAGTTCAGCCAAACCAACTACAGTTTTTGACGAATCTAAAAGGGAAGATTCTTCAACATCAACATCACACTTCTCACTCTCACATGACTCAAGCATACTGTTCAAATTCAATTCAGATTTCAAATCCAAATACTTTGAACCCTGAACATCCATCAAGAACCGATTAAACTGCGCCCCTAACTCCATTAAAACCCCAGATAAACCGGAGCTGCTAGCATTGGACTTGGATTTCGAGTGTTTCTCATCAATAAACCCTTGTAGCCATTTCTCCAGAGCATCTAAATACTTTATATAAACCAGCTTCACAGAAGATGCGAGACTCAGACCCAACCCAGATTCTTCAGCCACCAAATCCCACGTCCCATTTTTGCAAACAGCATCGTATCCTCCTTTATTTCTCACGACCAAGAAAAGATTAAGCAAATCCACGGGTTGCCCATCTCCCAGCATGGGAGGGAGAGTCCAAAAGCCAGCTTCTAGTGCACAGACGTTTTTCAAAAAATTCTTGACCAAATCAGTAAACCAGCATTGATACTTCTTATCAGGTTGATGTGTTTTGAGACCAGACCATCTCGAAACCTCCTCGAAATCGACCAACAACCCATCTGGCTCCAACTTCTTTTGCGTGTTTCTAACGCAATCTAGTGCATGCCCGTTATCTGCTACCATCGACCACCCTGCCATTAATTCCCCAATTCAAAAACCCTAGAAACAAATTATCATCTTTTTTCAATCTTAATAAGACAGCCAGCACGGGAACGAAAATTTTAGCAATAAAATTCAAAAGGGTACACGAAAGTTGGCATCAAGACTCCTGTCAAGAACAGTAAACGGTGCTTTTTGGCGGGAAGAAAGTTGATTTTAGGGTTTTGAAGAGCCCTAGAAAACAAATTTCGGTCCCGCGCTCTCGAATTTCCTTAATTGCAGATTTAAATAGGTGTGAGTTTCGGGAAAAGAGATAAAATTAAGATGAAAAAGGATTTAATTCAGTCCCCATTCTTCAATTTATTCGAAGTAACAGTGTTTTCTTTCTTTGGGCTAAACTAAAAAGATAATCTTTGAGTAAAGGGAAAGAGAGAGACGTACCAGAAATTTTTGTGGGATTTTTGTTTTTGTGTTTTTCGAATAAGTGACGATCGCTTGACCTTTGCCCTATTTTCTCTAACCGTTTTATTCTATTGCTCTCTTCTACCATATTTTTTAAAGAGAATAAATAAGCAAAGCAAAGCAAAGGCCTCAATTTGTAGTGCTCATGATTAACTAACCATGGTTAATTTTGGGCATATAGGGTTGAGTTAAGGGTTTGGGTTGATTGGTATTTTAGAATTAGAGAT
>JANKOE010000004.1:4278480-4299855 GCA_026284465.1 Erythroxylum citrifolium
GGACAAAACCTTAATATACCCAAACAAACGACATTCAGTTCACACATCTAACATAAAACATCATCAGATATAACACTTACAAGGTCCACATCCGACTCTACTGCTACGTACACCGAAGAAAACCACGGAGGCAAATCAACTGAAAACACAGATAAACAAAGAGCCATTCCACCATTAAAAACAAAAAAACTACAAGATATCATCAAATCAACAACTTCAAATCCCCCGCTATTTCCACTCGATGATCATTAAACAAAACACATACTAAAAAGAAAAGATTGAACCAGACTCCACTTTCTCACTAGCCGCCTTACACGCACCTCTAATGTAACGCAAATCATAAGGCTTGACCTCCGTTTGAGGGTACCTAAAGCTAGAAACAGTGAAGGTATTGGACTGTAGAGGCTCATTAGCTGAGTAAGAAAAAACGAAAAGACATGAAAAGAGCAGGACACGACCAACACTCCTATAACAAGAGCACCATAGCATCGAATTCCCTGCCATGTTCTTCTAGATAATTTACTATTCCCGGAGACAGGGAGAAGCTAAAAGGGGCTTAAAGTACATAAGAACCGTAGTTATATTGTGTTAAATAAGGGGCAAAGAGGTAATGATAAGTGCAAGGTGGATTGCGCGACTTGTGATTGACTTGCGGTGTTAAAGTTCGACCATGTTTCTGTTACTTTGGTTGAAACTTAAGGCTAATTTGTCTCCGACCTGTTCGGTCTTTACTTATTACAAAGATGTCACAACACGGAACTCAAAAAGGATATTTAATTTAGGGGTAATTAAAGAAAATGTAAAAATTTTGTTAATTTTTTAATTATAGTTCGAATTTTAAAAATTAGCAATAATTTTTAATTTTTTAATTCCAACCTAAACGTCAAAAAGTGACAATAAAATACTTAAATTTTTTATTTTTTTAATTCTAACTTGAGGTTATCTATTGTTCTTCCGATAATCTTAGTCCATTATTTTTTGTTTGTTTTTTGACACTTAAAATTGCTCTTACATTACAAGGTACTACACTAATAAGTTTGTTGTTTTTAGTTTGTTATCTTGATGTCCTTAGTGTGAGGGCGTCGGGGCTATATGATATGAAAATCGAAGGTAAAAGTGTCGAAAGAACAAACTAAAAACGAAGGAAAAACTAAAATCAAAATATAAGGTCGTTAGAGTTGCATAATTTGATTTAGGTCATATTTAAACAACGATGTCATTTTAATTATGTAATTAAAAGACGTCATTTCATTAATCTTTCTTTATTGTGTTTGTTTTGACTTATATGTATTAATAGTTAAGGTTTATGAAACACATGCCAAATCATATCGACAAACTTAACGGAAACACTGATATCAGGATATAATTAAAAAATTGAAAGTATGGATATTTTATTACTACTTTTTAAAATTCGGGTTATAATTAAAAAATTGACGAAAGTTCATGTTTTTTTTGGTAATTAACCCTTTAATCTATTAAAAATTAAAAACTTTATGCAAAATTCGTGCTATTAATTTTGGAATTCAGACTCCTTTTTATTAATCTTCCACCAAATTATTAAAGGTGAGTGTTGGTAATGTGTTATTTTTATACAATATTACTTTACATAATAAATTTTGATGAGTAAATAATTAAAATTATCAAAAAAATTGTAACTTTTTAAATTTGAAAATATATTCTAATAAAATAATGATAAATATACGTGATATGAACATCACATGTGAATCGATCAAATATTATTTATACAAAAATTAATTAGTGTTTTAAAAACTAATCCGGTTTAACCGGTTTAACAGTTAAAACCTTGAATCGGTTCAGTTTTCAATTTTTAGATTTGATTTAGTTTAATAATCTTTATTATTAAAAACATATTAATTTAGTAATCAATCGAATAAGTTAAAATAAACCTATTAATTTTCATTTAATAGTCTTCTCTTACAATTAAATTTTAAAATTTTCAATAAGTAAAAATGATCTTCTTTAATCATTTTTCAAATTCTTTAATTTTATTCAATATTTAACTAGTTTATGATGGTCTAATACTGATTAAACCTTTTAAACCTAAAACATCTTGTCTTACCAATTTAATTTTCGATTCGATTTTGAAAACAATGAATTTAATTGATTCAAATCAAATGTAAGAATTAAATTAAACCGACATGTTAATAATATTTGATTTACTGTTATTTTGTAATGAAAAATTAAGAAAAGAGATTGTTTTGAAAATTTAAAAATCACAATAAATGTTTTCAAGGAATTTAAAAATTATCAGATATTTTTAAAAAGTTATTTAAATTATTTCGTGTTTTTTACTCCATATCTCCGAATTAATTAAAACCTTATTTTTCTTTTTAAAACGAGATGTCTTAGAAGGGTCCCAACTATAAGAAAACACCTTTAAGTTATCTACTTCTAAACTCATCTTTGCTCGAGCCAGGTAAGCCTCTCCTTGGAGATAAAGTTATGATCTTAAATCTTAAATAGCTGCATACATGAGAACAGTTTAAACCCGTGATCTCAATTAAACTAGGAGACGGATAGTTAAAACCTTATTAAGTAAAGGTTGCTAAGGAAAGGATACAGTTTGGTGAAGGAGACGAGTCTGCCTAACCAACTATTTGGGGAAACGTTCAGGGGCACTATCGATGTACTAATATTATATTTACAGCACAAATGTCTGACGGTGAGGATGTGACAAAGTACCTATAAAAAACTATGCCTCTCTGTTTTATAATTTTTAATTGAAAGCCTGAAATTTAATATTATGAATAGGCACGAGGTTGCTCCAAGTTCAATTCGAAATTTCCCAATCTGAAATTTAATTATTATTTTAATTTATTAAATTAAATTAAATTAAATTATTTTTATTTAAGTAATTTAAATTGTTCAAATCAATTTAAGTTAGTTTTTTTAAACTTGAAATTAATTGAAACAGTAATTAATTTGAACTTTGTCTTTAAATAACTGAAATAATTAAAAATAAAACCGAAAGTTAAATTGATATAACAACTGATTTAAGGTTGAAAATGTTCATTCGGTAGTTAGAAATTGGGTCAAAATTAAAAAAATTAAAGAATTTGAAATATAATTGAAATAAGTTTTTTTTAATCTATAGAATAATTTGAAGTTTAATTAAAAATTTGTTAAATGAATATTAATTGATTTATTTTTGTTTATAAGAGCTTATAAATTTATAAAAATTAACGGATTAATTAATAAATTAATCTTTTTAATGATAAAAATTATTAAAGTAAATCGAACCAAGAAGTTGGGTGATTCAAGATTTTTAATTTTTAACCGGCTAAACCGGTTGAAATTTTAAATCACCGATAATTTGAATGAAAAAAAAGTGACTTTTTATTTTATAAAAATCCCAAAAATTTATTTAAAATTAATAAATATACGTAGTAATATGTAAATAACGTATTTAAATTAAACTATTTAATAAATTAATAATTCAAAAACAAGTAATAAATTTAATTTAATTAATGTTTAATATACTTACACTTTTAATTATTAATTTTCTTCAAATTTTTATGTAATTACGACATTACAACTTTTTTGTGATGTAAAATTTTGATTTTTTAATGAAGAAAATAACTAGATTTATGTAAATTGAGACAAGTCATTAGTTTTACAATATAAATAGTATGATTATGCGAATAGGATTATCCATGCACGCAAGTTTTTCTCGAAATGCGATATGTTTCCAACACTTCACCGTTTTCGTGTGGCAACCGCAGATTTGTTCGTAACATTTTCCCAACTAACAAGCCCACGGTATTGGATTGGATTTTGATATAGTATTGTGCTTAGGTAATTTCTTGAATTTATAAAATAGTTTTTGAATTTTTTAAGAAATTATAAAATAGTTTATTGTCATATTGTTCTATTGTATTGTATACTTTATAAATTTACATCAACTATATTTCCAAAAACTATAATAATAAATAATAACCATAATTAATATGAAATAACTAATTTTCACATATTTCACATATAAATAATAACCAGAATTAATATAAAAAAGAAAATTTTCATCGTACAAATATAAAATTGAGAATAATACAAAGTATTTAAAATATTTCAATTTCATCATATAATAAATAATAATTACATAAAAACATTCAATAAAAAAGATAATAAATATCCTTAACTTTCAAATTATTACAGTTCATGATAAGAGTTCGTGATGAGGAATCAATCAAATAGAAGTGAAACTTAGAACAAAATCTTCATCATTGAGAGGAGCCTTATCATCATCACCATTCAAATTTAATGCACCAAATGACGTGTCAATGCTTTCACAACTAAGATTATCTTCCAAGTCATTCGCTTATATCAAGTTTGGCTCCTCAAAAACTCAATTTGCCAAAAGATTGATATTATTAATAGAAATTAAATATGTTGAGCTATTTGTGCTATTAAAACTCCTAAACAATAAAATTAAATTATCAGAAAATTATAAGAAATTATACCAAAATTAATAATGATAATAACATATATTTTTCGAAGTTTTAAATTGTAACAAACGAATACTAATTCATTCAATCTCTTGTGCTCCAATCTATTTCTTTTCTTCAAATAGATGAATTCAAACGTGCTCCAGTTCTGTTCACAACATGTTTCACTCATACATTGATTTAAAATTCGAATTGCAAACCTTTGCAATTATGGAACACCGCTGTCGAATTGATCCCACCAAGGAATTGTAAGTCGTAATGTTGGACCCCTTTTCTGAAGCTCAACTCTTGCGGAGTCTTAAAACGTGAGAACGTGAACATATTACCTTGTAGGGTTATTTCAATAAACACTCATTAGTCATCATCAGTTCATCTTCATTCCCATAACATCGTCATCTTCATTCTCACAAGGGGGTGGCAGGCTCATACCAATCAGTCACCATAATCAAACTCATTTTTCTTACTTCTGAACAGATTTTGGGAAACTTTAAACCAGAATTACCATTTGACTTCTTCAGAACATTTGTAACTCTGTGTCTCTAGTTTATTTAGAAATAAAAATCATCTCATTTGGAGCTTTACAAATCAAGATATCATCAAAATACCTAAGTATGTTCAGTAAAATATCCAATTCATACTCTTCTAACCCATATCTTTACTTTCTTTCCATCAATCTTTTTTAAATCAATACCAAAAGCTATAAAGTTTTATGGAGAGATAAAGAAATGTGTTAGGAATCCATTAGTTCAAAAATCAGGTCATTTGGAAATCAGATGACAAAGTTATAACCAAAAGAGTCAAACATGTTTAGAGCTGGAAAACCCTTCGGGTGCGATCGCGAGGAATAAAGTTGTGATCACAAGGAACAAAGGTACGATCGCAAGGAACAACGGTGCGATCGCAAGGGTGCCTGGTGCAATCGTAAGTGTGCTTGGTGCGATAGCGACCGAAGCTGTCTTGACTATTACATCCTCTACAACATCTTAATTTGTAATGGTTATATCTTTCAACTTCGATATCAAAAAATTGCATACTTTATACCGTTGGAAAGCTAAAAGAAAGGTCTACAATTTTAAGAAGATAACTTTGTCTAATTCGGCCTAGATTAATACAGGTTTTTCCTTGAAATTAGAACACATATTTTTCCTTATGAAAGACTATGATTATGTCCTCAATCATATTATGCCTGCTTTGGGGTAATTTGCATAACTTTCACTAGAGATGTCGGATTACGGCCATTCAAAGACGGTTTCGAAGAGATCTTCTAGATCTATAACTTTTGTGAAGACCCCGAAGAGAGATTTTGTGAGACAAAACTCCCTTCAAAGTATCTCCAATGGTTCTTACATCCATTCTAACGTTACTTTCACTCATAATCTTCTCAATCTCACCTCTTCTAATGCAATATCACCTCTTAACCATTTAACCACCAAATTGATTTCATTTAACTCTCAAATCTCAGCTCATTTAACTCGTCACATTTAACTACTTCTCATCATTCATAATTCCTATCTTTCTTGTCCATAACATCTCACTATATACATACATACATACACACACACACACACACACACATATATATATATCAACAATTCATGTTTAAAAAAATCATAATCACAAATTGATAACTTCTTCAAATATATCTAATTCCAACTCAACATCATCCATACACAATTCATATTTCATTAACACCAAAGATAAGAGTTTACAAATCTTTAATGGCATTCCAAACCATATTACAACATTGGTATCAAAATCCAAAATACAAGATACAAAATCCAATAGTTCTCGAAATGCATCTAAAGCCTTGTTTTTATAAAATCTATCTTAAATTACAAAAACACTGTAAAAGTATAATGATGCCCCGACTATTGGTTACTCGATCTCATTCTCTTCATCTGAAGATGGGACGAAAAGGGGGTGAGCTTGAAAGCTCGTGGGTAATAGTTTATAACGAAAAAATAGGCAAAACCTTTGAAATGTTCATTCGACTGTTGGACCCAAATTTCGGAGTCCAACTCTTGCTCTGATACCATAATTGTTGGATCCCATTTCCGAAGCCCAACTCTTGCTTTGATACCACAACTGTTGGACCTGGATTTCGGAGTCCAACACTCGTGATATCAAAGCAAGAGTTGGGCTCCGAAAACAGAGTCTAATAATTATGGTATCATAGCAAGAGTTGGATTCCAAAATTCGGGTCTAACACGTAAGATAACAAAAGTAGTATTACATAAAAAATAAAGTGATAATTAATTTTCAACAACTAAGAAAAAAGAAACAACTAATGCTTAGATAAAGTTTTGCTCTTTGTCAAATATCAATCGACAACCCAAAATCTCCACCACATTGTTTATAAAGCTCCATCTGTGAGCTCAAGAAATCTTGTATCATTTCATAGCCAACAATTGTTGTACTAGTGAATAACATTCCTCTACTAACTTTTAGTTTTCTTTGTAAAATCTATTCTAAAATTTTCACTAGAATTCAAAAAAGCCTAAGTTGCAAACATCGGAGAAGAAAGTTGCCTTTCCCATCTCTCATTGATAAGTGCAAGATACGGTGTGTACAAAGAAGGCCTATATTTCAAAATAGCCTTTATTGCTTCCTTGACCCTTTCCATAACATCAAAAATATCTCATTGTTGCCTTTGCTTCATTATCAGCTAAGCGAATTACCCTCACCTAAGGCTCACAAACTCGGATAACAAATTGACATTGAGACCAAAATTCTTTCTTCCAGTATAATTATGGAAACCTCCACTATAGTATTAGACCTACCATGCTGAGATGCAACTCACGTATCACTTGTAAACATTTATCTTAACTCTTTCTTCATCGTAACTAAAGACTTGAGTGATAAGAAATTTGTTGTAAATCTCGTCACAACAAGATGACATAAATTTCTACCATTAATAAATTCCTTTCTCATTAAATTCAACACTTATGCATGATTATAAATGAACTTGGTCATTTTTTTTAGCCTTCTGCATAATCTGATCAATAATAGGAAAATACCTAGGATCTTATATATTCTCCAACATTAAGTTAATGCAATGTAGAGCACAAGGAGTCCAAAAAAAAGAATTATACTTATTATGTAACCTTCTTCCTAAACGACATCATTGTAAGTAATGAACTGAACAATTTTGGCCCTACTTCATTCATAACTTTATTAAATATCTCAAACAAAGTATCAGTATTTCTAATAAGGCTAGATGCATCAATAGACTTTAAAAATATTGAGTCATTTATACAACAAATCAAAAAATTAATAATAAGCTCTTGTTTCCTATTTGTCCAACCATCACACACGATTGAACACCCAAAAGTAGCCCAATTCACTCTTCTTTCTGTCAAATAACTTTAAATTTCATAAACTGAAAAACTCAAAAGTTTACCCCTTAAGTCACCAATCAAAGGAGTTTTGTATCCCAGACCGTAAGAGGTTATTGCATCCATCATAGATTGATAATACTAAGAATGGGAAGCAATGAATGAGGAACTGGTATCATACCACCATTTAGCTACTGCCATATCGACATTGTGAGCCGCATCTCTTGATTGTATTGCACTACGAATTGAATATTGAGCTCCAGGAATTGTTCGTGGTGCAAAAAAATAGTCATTTGCCTTCTTCTTTTTCTCACGTCGGGTTCAGATGTAACATTCATTTTTTCTAGACCTGGGATGAAACACTACTACTACTATTACCACTATCACCTTCAACATTTTATAATCACCATGAAAACCAGCAAACAAACTTCCACTACCAATTTCAAAATTCAACCTTTCTCTTATATCTTTCTCATGTTGATATTATTCGAGCAATGTTTTCATTTGTCACTTCACATCATGACTTCTTTTTTATAGGGTTCTATATCTCCTTTAACTCCAGCTAAATGCTTCTTCAATCGAATGATTCCTCCGCCTTTCAAATGCTTGTTACAAACAAGCAAATTGTATGATTCTTCATACCTGCACCAATGCAGCATGAGTCAAAGCTGAATCATTATATCTTCTTGAAGCAGTTTGATTAGAAGTACTTGAACTTCCTACCATTTATTTGTAACAATAAATAAAGATATTAGTTTTGTAACAAACTAATCCTTTAGTAGTTTCATCAAGTGTTAAGTCTTTCACGATGCAATACAACATAAATAGTGTCTTTAACTCTTTATATTCAACCTAAAGCAGTAAAGATTCATGAAAATAGAGTAAAATTCAGAAATAGAGAGACTTTCCTCTTGGAGAGTAGTAAATTCATGCTAAATTTAAAATCGACGTACAGTGTTATGCTTTATAATCTTGAAGGTTCAAAGACTTAAGATGATGGCTTAGTGAATCCAAAATTTTAATTCATGACTTAAACATCCTTAACTTCACTTAGTGTGTTTATCTTTATTTTTGTTTTTCAGAAATATGATTATTGTTATCGACATATCTTCATAAATCCTTGCCTTTAATAAATATCTTGAAATGGAATGCACAATCTAAGTAAATTTTTTCATTAAGATAAACTAAAAAACTTTCACACTTATGCAAAGACATGATGCCAAGGTACTATAGATGAGATAAAACGGAATGATCAGAAAATAAGATTTGGAATATGCAAAGACTATGAGATGGACTAATTTTGGATAAATAAAGGTGAATATGCAGAGACTTGATGAGATGGGCTAATTTTGGGATACAGAAAACTTAGAGGTAGAGATTTTATTTTTTTTCTAATTTACTATACAATAATTACAATTACAAAACCTCCTATTCGACTCTTCCAGGAGACCACAACCAAGTTATTATTATACTCAATTAATTATTTACCCAATATCCAAATACCATTAGAATAATTTTAAGAATATATCAATTAATTATTTACTTTAAAGTCTTTACATTCTCAGTTTTAAGGTTTTAATTTAAGTTCAAACTTTCTAATTTTTAATTCAAGCATGTCGTGTATTTCAATGATAAAAAAATTAAGATCTCACATGAACCAAACCACAACCAATGAACCAAACTCATTTCTTTCAACTTCAATCCAGTATCCAACCAACGCAAATTACAAATCCAATTCACAATTACATTCCAACTTCTAACCCATTCACAATCACAAATATAGTTAAGGAAAAAAAATCAATTGAAAAGTGAAAATACACCTAAACAAATTCACAATCGATTTTTTGGTCGGGTTGGATTTAGATTTGGTATTATTCCATATCTAGCAGTCGAAGATGCGTGAAGGATTGGAGGAGAGCAGTCAATGACAGAGGCATGGAGGAGGTTCAGTGGTGGCATGGTGGTACTCGTGGAGGATGGCTGAAGCCTGATGGAAGAGGTTCGGTGGCAGAGCAAGATGGCAATCGTATGGTGCGGTGGTTCGTGGTTGTCTTGTTACTGGAGAGGGAGAAGCAATGCTGGAGATGGAGAGGAGAACGAAAGAGAGAGAATGGAGACGGGAGTGTGAGATTGTGAGAGAGAATGGAGGTGAGTATGAGAGAGAGAGAAAAACAACAAAGTTGCAGAGAGTGTGTAGATGAGTTGATTTTGGGCTTTTTTTTAAAACTTTTTTTGACGTTAAATAGACCCTCATTTTTTTTAAAACTTACGGTACAACTCTCAGTACCAATAACTTCAATATTGTTCCATTTTCTAGTCGGTATGGTATCGTCCAGTCGGTACAGAACGATATTCTAAACACTACTCTATGACACAAAATTTAATTTGGTGTTTTAGATTTTATTAAAATAGAAAAGTCTTTTTTTTAGGTTTTTGGATAATTTTAACAATAAAATAGATGCAATAGAAATATAACCTTTCAACTAATTAAAAATTATTAATACAGTAATCTAACATGGTTTCTAAATTCGATCTAAATTAATTAAATTTGAAATAAATTAATTATAATAATTTAAGTATGATATATTTAATTTAATTCAAATTTTAAAATTAAATTATATTATTACATAAACATTATGTAGTTAGTCTATATGTGATGTTTATGTCACACATTTTTTTTTGTTATTTTTAACAAAATTTAGAAAATAAATTTTACTAAAAAATTAAAATAATTTTAATTATCAATGTTTTAATTATCAAATCAAAAGTTAAACTGATAAGTTAGGAGTTGTAAGTTTAAAAGAATAAATAGATATCGAACCATTATAAAATCGGTTAAAGATTAAATAAAATTAAAAATTAAAAATATAATTAAAAAATTGTCTTTGTTGGTAAAAGAATTTGAAATTTAATGAAAAAAGAGACTATTAAATAAAAATTAGTTGATTTATTTTTTTTGATAAAGTTAATTAATTTACAAAATTGAATGATTAACTAATAAATTAGTTGATATTTAATAATAATGGTTATTAAAGTAAATTAAATTTGAAAATTTAAAATTGAACCGGTCAGATTTTTTAATCATTGATAATTACTCTCAAATTACCCTTAAATTTATAACAATTTACAAATTTGTTTGATTAAATTAAAAATATATTATTATATACCCGTTTATTTTATTTTCTATAATTCTAACGAAAGGGGCGGGGGTGTCGATTTCCGGTTAGCATGTTACGTCAGAAGAGAACAAACGGAAGAATGTCACTCACCTCTCTTAACCGTACGATGAGCACTGAATCATTCACTTGGAAGTATATCTACTCATAAAACAGGACACAGTATAGATTCGGAAGTACTAGATAGCAACTCCCACAGTTCGATCTCCTTGGAAACGCACGCCTGTCTGTGTCTCGTTGAAACCGTCCTCTGTCTGTCATTCTTCGCCCAACCCACCACCGAGGCTTACGGTGGTAGTCAAAGAAAAACCCGGAAAACGAGATGCGACTTCACGAGTCTGGTTTGGTTAAAGAAGGAGGAAGATGACCGTGGTCGATTTGATAACCGGAGTGGACGCTGTTTGCAAGAAGTAAGACAAGAATTGATAAGCAGAATGGGACAAACGTAGATGCTTTTGCACGTCTATACGCGGCCGTTGAGTCCGACATTGAGTCTGCTCTTCCGTTAAGTGATATAATTCACACTCTTTATCTCCAAGAAAGTTACCATCGTTTTCGTTTTTGAAGAAAACATTGCTTTTAACTTCCGTCAACTGAATATAAGCAGAAATCTGAATCAGCAGCGACAGGGAAAAAGAGAGCCAATGCGGTTGCTGTGAACGCCGAAATTCGAAGAACGAAGGATAGACTGCTTGCTGCTTGACGAACTGCTGAATTGCAAAGGATCGCGCTTAAAAGGGTCTTTTTGCTCTGCTTTCTTTCGCTACCTTCTTGAATCAAAATTAATAGTACGTGTGGTAAAATCTAGATCAGTTACATACTCACATTCTCCAATTTCGACTCTTTATCGTGGATTGTTTGAGTAGTGTATTGGAGATTTTGTAACAGAAGAGAGTTTGGATAGCGATTGCTTCAAACCGACTAGTGAGACTGAGCAGTGTAGGTAGGAATACGAGAAGCGGGGAATGAAACAGGCAAAGTGCGTATGTGCAGACTTAGTAGTGGTAGGTTTTGGTCCTGAGCTTCAATGATCATATTTGGTATTTTCAAAAAATGTCATTACAAGTTGCAGTCAACGCTTTGGTCAAACTTAAGGGGATAAGCAGAGCTAGCCAGCTTGTGTACGGTTCATCTCCCCCGGCAACGGCTTCACTTTGTTGGACTGTACTATACTTGGTCATAGACTCATAGTCATAGTCATTTTCTATGGCTAAATTGGCGGCACAGTCTCTCTTGGATAGCATGTGGAAAGATTCAGGAAAATTAATACATTTATTAAATATTCTAAAAAAATAGAGAAATAAAACTAAGCCCATATTTGGTTGGACTTATACCAAAAGAATTTTTATCAATATAGTTTTTTCTGTAAATATTTTTTGAGAAAAACTTTTAACTATTTGATTGTCATTAAAAAAAGAATTCTTTTAAAAGAGTTTTTTGACAACATAAAAATAAAAATTACTTTAAATTTTAACTATATTTTATTTTATAATAAAAATTATTTATGTACATAAATATTATTTAAAGTATATTAAACAGTATACAAAGCACAATATATTAATTATTACATAATTTTAACCATATAAAATATAAATGAAAATATTTCTAATCAAATCATAAATAAAACTCATCTTTACGTTTGCAAGATAAATGTGAAGATGGGTTTGTAGATACTGTGAAAATTAAGTGTAAAATAGAAAGGCAAAAGAGACTAAAAAATTGGCTCATTAATTGATATGAAAAATCTACCAAAAAAAGTCACGAAAACCTCCAAATTTGGACTTCTTAAAAAATTATATTTTGTTTATAAAAAAAGACATATCTATTAAAAAAGAAAAGACATTTGTGGTAAAAAAAGTACTTATTAATCTTCCAAAAGTCTATCCAAACAAGCACTAAATCTAATTATAATTATAACTCCATTAAAAAGAGGTTACAAATATTTTTTCATTATTTTACTTAATGCTTCAAAAATTAAACCAATAGTTAAAACTAATAAGATAAAAAGTTTAAAGTTTAAAAGACTTAATCGGTATTAGAAGTTTAAGGTTTAAAATATTCAATCAGTATTAAACTATCATAAAATTGACTAAAAATTAAATATAATTTAAAATATAATTAAAAGATATTATCCTTATTTATTAAAAATTTAAATTTAATTAAAAAGAGATTATTAAAGAATATTAATTAATTTATTTTGAATTATAATAACTTATTAATTTACAAAAATTAACCGATTAATTATTAAATAAATAAATTTTTATAAAAATAAATCGACTATGAAAATTAAACGTGGTTAATTATTAATTATTAATTTTACCCTCAAATTACCATACTACCCTTGAAACTTTTTTTAATTTATTTTCCAAACCATTGACTTTACATAATGTCTACAACCAGAGCCCACCCAACGCAGACCCTATAATCTCTCCCACTGCCATGTTACAGAGAAACTCTAGGGTCACACTCACGCACGACACCAAACAACCAACACTGACAAACCCCATTTTGCCCTTAACCCTAAACTTATATATATATATATATATATATATAAGAAAAAGAAAAAAGAGATAACAGATAAAACAAAAGCCCACCATTAAGGTCACTACTGTACTAACTAAACTCTACTTACTCACTACATGAGGGACTTCAAGGACCTCGCTTTCACTGGTTTTCTCATCCGTTTCTTACCACTATCTCCACCATTCTCGTTATCTTCAAGCTCCTCTTCATCATCGTCGTCCTCGTCCTCATACTCAAACCTGTCGCTGGTGTTGTGTTCAATTGGCGAAGAGCTGGAAGACGGCGTCGTGTTGCCGATAAAGGCAGTGTTTGTGTTGCTCTCCATGTATTTGGCTGCCTCGATCTTGTTGACTTCACCCCTACGTTTACCCCACGACGGACCGAACCCAGAATAGTAATAGAATGCATACGGGTTCGACGTAGTCGTCGACGTCGACGACGACCCTTTCTTCGCCGACTTTGCTCGGCCCCTACGCGACCCAGATACTGTCTTCTCGGGTTTCTTCACGGAAGAGAGGCCTAGAGAAGCTGCTCCAATATTGCTGCTGTACGATTTGAGTAAACTCAGATGATGCTGGCACATGGAGTACCCTTCTTTGGGTTCGTTCTTGCAATGCCAACCCTTGCCGTCGTTTTTGTTACAGCAATGAATTTTCCCGCTTCTCTTAACGGCTTTAATGTCTTGGTCATCGTCGACCATCCCCTTCTTCAAAGGGTTGCCTTCCGTTTCATAATTATCGTCGATGACCATATTATCGATCTTCATCTTTATCGACGCTTTCTCTTCTGCGTCCACCATCATCGATGCGACACTGCGCGTTGTATAATTCCATATTCAACAACTACAGACGCTAACTAAGGGTCGAGGGTCGTTACCGGTGAAAATTTTCGAGCAATTACTTCTAAAATATGGAACTATCACAAAAACCCTAATACAAGTCGAATTTGGTATAGAGATCAAAATTACCTCTCAACAGCACCAATCGAATCGCCTAAACTCACATTCCCATTAAAGCTATCTTCTCCTTCGAACTGATACAAAATATATAAAAGCTAGAGCAGTAAGCACGCACCAAGCCGGAAGATAATAAAATAAAAGAAGAAGCGAAATGAGGAAGACCCATTAACCTAATCGACTATCAGGAACTGAATACACGATAAAAGGCAGAAAATTTAGGTTTTAAATGGAACCCTAGTGCTCCGCGCACGAAAAACCCTAGACACAAGACGCGAAACCGCAGACAGAAGTAGGAGAAATGGAGAGAACAGTGAAGAGGGTTTTGGCAGATCTGTGAAAATAATCAACTGACCTGAGGTAGAGAAGATGGGTGAGCGTCGCTGGAGAAGGAAATCACATCCCATGGAGACTGGTTAAGCTGGCACACGTGTGTCTGAAGCACCTCGGACCCGGGAGCGTGCGACGAGAGCACCAACGAGGTGAGATTTGCGTTCTTGCGAATCCTCATGAGAAAGATATACACAGACAGAAAAAGATTGAAGCTTTGTGAACATACAGATCCAAGTGGAAGCTCTGAGCTCTTGTGCTTCTTCCGTATGCTTTGAAACTCTCCCTTTCTCTTTCTCTATCTTATTTGTGTATTTGCAGATCTCGCAGAACTCGATAATCAGAGGGTTTCTTAAACACTCTCTGTTGCTTTCTCGGCCCTTCATATGTTTCGATTCTTTTTCCCGTTTTGACGATTTTGTCCTTAGGTTTTCCAGTTATTTACCGATGTTGCCTCCCCAGTAAACATTAAAGCTGCCGCTATTACACGTCATGATAGTTTGTCCAGGATTATTATAAACATAAGCTGACAACGGCTGCGATCACATGTCCCCATCTCCATCCTAAACTAGCCCTTGATTGGTAGTACAATTGATGGATGTGATAAGGGTATGGCCGAATACCTTCCGCTTTTGTCGGTAGCATAGTAGAGTTGTACAAGAGCGTCGCACCCGATCTTCACTCCTGAACAGGTATTAAAAATGACAAACTAAAAAGAAAAGAACTTTTAGAATTAGATTTTTTAAGGATAGAGAGGAGAGGCGTGCAGTCACGTGCCGTTTGCTCACTCGCGTTTTGGAGCAAGTGGCCACAACACTTCTGCCCCACCTGAGCGGAGATTTGATGAGTGTACCGCGGGGGTCCCATTTTGTATCGGGAAATCAACGGCTATGATTTTGCAGGATACCCCACGGAGAGTCCAATCCAAAGGCTGGAGTACACGGAATCATATATGTAGTACATATTGTTAGGTTCTCTATTTTATAACCTATTAGCCTTGTTCGTTAGATGTAGCTGTTACGTGTCGACTTGAGGAGATACCAGTAATTCGTAAAGCTAAGACAGTAAGTAGCCAGGATATCAGCATGGTTTAAAATATAATAACTGAACAGAGAAATTGATGTGAAATAGAAAATGGCAAAATTACTAAGAAATAATAAAAAATTTTGCTTTCCTATCAAAATTAAATTCTACTAAAAAAACTTGATCGAAAAAATTTTAAATTATTTATTTTTTAGTTTAATTTTCATTTTTAGATCGATTTATTTTAATAAACTTTATTATAAAAATGATCAAAATTTTTATAAACTAAAATAATTAAATTAAATTTTCACTTAATTTAACCGATTATACGATGAAAGGCAGAAAATATGACGAAGTAATATCGATTGAACCTTTTAAATTTAAAAACTGTTGTCTTATCGGTCTAATTTTCGGTTCAGTTTTAAAACATTTACTTTACTTTATAAAGTATATATATATTATTAATTATTTTTGTAGACAAATTAAAATTAACACAATCAAATATAATTTATATATTAATTTTAAATTAATATAATCTAATTTTCTATAATTAATTAATTTGAAAATTTATCAATGTTGAATTTCATTAAATTCTAATATTTAATTTGAAGATTAAGTTTGAATTTAAATTGAAAATTGAGTTTGATTTTAAAATAAATGTATAATTATACAACCTTTATATCCATTCCAAATATTGGAATAAATATTTTTGCATTTTATAACTTATTCCAAAATTCTCTGTTTTGATTTATATGATAAAGCCTATATTTTTATTTTGGATTTTAATTTTTTTAATAAATTAAATGAATTTATACGTGCACAAAACATTTTGCGAAAAATGGTTAAATTTTAGATTGAATTAAAAAATTATCTCATATGTATAATAATTTATAAAATATATATTTGATAAGCGAATTATTTAATAAATTATATGCGATCGGCCCAAGGTTTTATAGGTTTCTTTGCATCTAGTTTCTTTCCGAGTGGCAATTCACTTATTCATCCGGTTAGAACAGTTACTGAGTCAGCGAGTTACCACAACTCGTGTGAACTCTTGTAAATACAATAGTCAATCTAAAGCTTTGGCCATAGCTTAATCACCAGGACTCTCAGAAACCCTAAACAAGAAACAAAGTTTGACGAGCCAGTTCACAGGAGACCAGATACCGTAGACAATCTCCTTCAGGTACTGCTCTGGTTATTCTCTGGGGTCGACTTTATCGAGCAAGTTGTGAGAGAAAGCTGAAGTAGGTCTCAGAAACAGTGTTTGAAGGTTAGACAGCCTCGCTGTTTGGTTCCAGAATATTCACTCCATTATGAGAAAACCTACCTGTCAGGTATAGAAAATCAGATTAAGAAGAACAGATCATAGAAGATGAGGCAGGTTTTGACTGAACCAAGAACACTGGTTTACTGCAGAACAGAGGGTAGAGAGCAGAAAAGAACAGGATGTAAGCTGATGAATGTTGAGGAGCTAAGCTTTCACGGAGCATGTGGATAACCACTGTCGGACTCGGATGTGTAACCTTTTCTCTTTATTGATAGTTCTGTTTGGAATTTTCTTCTCAGCGCTCTCTTAGCCAAGTCCCGACTGCATCGTCGGCTTCCTTATCCTACGGACGGAGCAAAATTTGAATTTGAATTAATATTATAATATATTAACGATATTTTAATTTGCAGAGGTGGGGAGGGACATTGATCATAGGCAACCTTTCTTTTTCATTTTGTAAAGAGTTTTTTCGTGACTTGAACCTGTAATTAAAAATAATAATTTTACCGATTGTTCTAAAATTTGCAACAAAATGAGAATAAAAATGAAATTCAAAATTTCAAATACATTATATATATATAATTTGTTGAAAATATATATCTTATTTTCCTAGAAATACAAAATGAGACATTTAAAAAGAATTTAGATCATAATAATATATTTAATTACACAGATATAAATAAAAATGATGATGTAAATATTTTTATTTTAGTTTTTTAAGACTCATAAATCATACAATTTTTAATTTAATTCATAATTTAAATAAATAAAGATTTAAAAGTGCTTAATTTTTATAATTTTTAATTTAGTAACTAAATTTTTAAAACTTGCATAAATGTTAAACGACTATTTTTATTTATTTTACAAAATTACACGTGGCAATGAATTTAGGTATCAATAAAACTAAAAAGTCATGAAAATCGAATCTTCCGTACGCGTGGTTTCTCATATTTTCGCGCTCCTTCCTATAGATGTATATATAAGGAACGCCCATTTCATCGGTGACCAGTTCGTTAATCGTTAATCATCGTTATCGCTTCGCTTCCGTTACAAAAAGAGAAAACAAAAGGCACACACCTCCGTCTCTCTTCGTCGTTGCCTGCCCTTTGAATTGTACGGAAATGGATCAAGTCGAGAAAATGCAGTCGCGTCAGAGTTATCGGAATGTCTGGCATACCGATCTCATGGACACCATCGCCGTTGACACCCCTTGTATGTGTGTGCGTTTGTGTGTTTCTTTTTTCTAATATTTATGATATAATTTATTTGTATTCTCCAGTATTCTGTTTGGTTTTTGAGGAAGAATGTGATTGTGAATAAAATTTTTTGAATTCGGTTTTTGATTTTCTTTTAATGTATTGTATTCTTTGTTCTTCTGTTTGCTCGCTTAGGAAAAATGTGACTGTGAATAATTTTTTTTAATTCGGTTTTTTTTTTCTTCCATCGAAAGAACTGCTCTGTTTGGAATGCGAGAAAATGTGAACCGTGCCTCGTAAAATAAAATTATCTTTGTTTCCTTTGAAGCTTTAGATTGATTTAGAAATTTTCAGGTGTTTCACTGGTTTCAATGATAGTGCGGGATTGCATTGGATGGCTGATAATCTAATTTTGTCTTTTTTCCATGTGCAGATTGCTGCTTCTCAATGTTTTGGTAAGATCTGTGATTAACCACACGAACAATTGAGCATTCTAATCTCTTTTTTCTTTTTTTGTGCCCTTCTTTTACAGTTCTATTAGTTATAATTATAAATGTTGCTTAGAGTATGTGTAAATGTTTGCTTATAACTACATCCAAAGTTTCCAAAAACGCCTGTCTCTTGATTCTTTAAATTACTAGTTCTCTGTGAAGACCATGTTGCAAGATTCCATAGCCAAGCCAACCAGTGTTTTCTTCGTAATTTTATCTGAAAATCAAAATTTTACGTAGAAAGGAAACCGAATGGAAAAGATTCTATCGCTTAATGGTGAGGAATTAGGAATTGAGTGATTGACCGCATTTTCTATTGTTGTATTTTAGATTTAGAAACAGTAGGGAAGATGATTGTGAACATAATTATCATCAGATGATTGATAACTCTTAAAATTTCAATGTGGCAGTGGCCCATGTTCTTCATACTTACTACGCAAACGTGCACTTTACAACGACATGTCAAGGTGATCCTCTGTTCTTGATTGTTGATTTTTCGCAACAAAAGCAAAAGCTGATACGAGGTCTCAACGTCTATGTTTTTGTAGGTATGTCTGCTGCGCTGGCTATTGTCCATGTAGTGGGAGCTGTGGAGAAAAAAACTGCCCTGAATTTTGTCTTTGCACTGAGGTATGTAACATTAGTCTGATCTTATCGATCTTCGCTCGCATCATGCGGAATTTAAGAGCTGATCATTGTATGTGCAGGTCTTCTGTTGCTTTTCTAATTCAGTTGCTTCAACGCGTTTCCTACTGCAAGATGAGTTCAACATACAGAGCACAAAATGTGACAATTGCATCATAGTACTCTACTTCTCTCTTTTCACTCACAACTATGTCTTGAATGTTGATCTTAGTAAAACTGTTGGTTGGACCAAAAACAACCACATACGTACGCTGTTGAACGATGCCTTTTCTCTGGCAGGGCTTTATGTTTTGCCTGCAGCAATTGGCATGTATTTGCTCTATAGTTGCTTGCATAACTGGAATTGACGATCTTGAGGAGCTTGCTGTGTTGTTGAACCGCTTGGCTGATTTGGTGTTCTGCACGTAAGCACTTTAACTGCAAAACTTTTTTTTCACCGTCATGTTGTAGAGTTTTGAGGGAGTCTAGACAAAAATTAGACCCAATTTAAATGAGTTATGATATCATATCTTAACTCAAAATTTTAAACAATGAATTAGGAATTCTATCTTTGACATCTTTTTTTCACAAGTGGATCTAATCATATAGGACTAACTTTCCCTTAACTCATAACTTATATGAAGTTATTTGAGTCATTTCATGAATCACCCATTTGTTTGACCTAAGTCAATAAGCTAACTCTGATATCAATAAATGATTCTGAGAGGACTTAGGAAGAAAATGAACCTAAAATTTTCAAAAAAAAGAAAATGAACCTAATTCAAGTGAACTCGTATACTGTTAGGACATCATATCTCAAAATCTTGAGATAATGAATTATAGATCATATCTTTATATATAATTCACTTCATCTTTATCTTTCTTTCTTGGCGAATAATTACTTGGTGTGAATTTCAAATGACCACAAGTGTTTAAAATCCCTGAAAACTTACTAATAATTCGTTTTGTTCTGTTTTTTTTCTAGGGTTTGCGCTTGTATTCAGGTATGCAACACTATCTTTATTAACATAATCAAAGGCAATTTAAGTCGTGGTTTAAACACTTAGAAATTATAAGATAAATATAATTTTATACACTTTAATAAATATACTTATATTAGAAAATATGATTGTTATTATTTTTTTATTTTTATAGAATCAGATTTTTAGAATAACCAGTGTTAAAAGATTATAAATTTAATTAAAAACTTCTGAATATCTATTCAATCTAATTATAAAATAAAAACTAATTAATTATACAATTAGTACAGAAAATTCCAAGAGAACAATCATGTGATATTAAGTCTTGACATGATTGTGTATACATTCAAATACAGACACAGCACAAGCTTGAAATGGACAAAAGAGACGGTAAATTGGAGCCACAACCTGTAATGGGAGTGCCTCCGGTTCAACAAATGTCGCGTCTTGCACAGCCACCTCCTCCGCCGGCGCCGTTGGCATATGCCTCCCATCCACCACCACCACCACCACCTTATGCACAATACCCTCCTGGTCAACCTCAGGGTTATTACCCTCCTCCTGGGTACCCTCCACAGGGCTATCCACAGCCGTATATGTACCCACCTCCACAGGGCTATCCACAAACTCAACCGTACCCTCCTCCAACGGATTATTCCAAGTCATCTGTAACTGAAAGCACCGAGCAGGACAAACGTAGAAAAGATTCCACGTGATTTGAAGTTCTTGATTACAGCTTTTGTTGATGATAATATAATGTAGCCTTGTTGTTTCTAAGGAAAAAGAATAAATTGAAATGTCCTATTATGCAGCAATGTAACGAATACCATACTGGATTAGATTCTGATACGATATTATATCGGTACCGGTTAATATTGGGTACCATTTTGGGTAATTTTTTAAATTTACAAAATAGCTTATGATTTTTTTTTAAAATTACAAAATAGTTCATTGTCATATTGTACAGTTGTACTGTATATTTTTAACTCTGTCTCCAAAAATTATAATA
>JANKOE010000004.1:4299955-4318983 GCA_026284465.1 Erythroxylum citrifolium
GTCAATAGAACTTGATACATGTGAAGACTGCATTCTTGGAAAGCAGAAGAGAGTTAGCTTTCAAACAGGTGGTAGAATGCCAAAGAAGGAGAAACTTGAGCTCGTGCATTCTGATGTTTGGGGTCCAGCAATTACCCCATCCATTGGTAGAAAGCACTACTTCATGACATTCATTGATGATCACTCCCGTAAGGTATGGGTTTACTTTCTGAGACATAAATCAGAAGTATTTGATGCTTTCAAGACATGGAAGGCTATAGTTGAAAATGAAACGGGTCTCAAGATAAAGAAGCTCACAACTGACAATAGTGGAGAATATGAGGACACTAGATTCAAAAAGTTCTATTATGAGCATGGAATCAGAATGGAGAGAACCGTGCCAAGAACGCCACAACATAATGGTGTGGTGGAGCGCATGAATCGAACCTTAACTGAAAGAGCTAAAAGTATGCATATGCAATCAGGTTTACCAAAGTAGTTTTGGACAGAAGCAGTCAACACAGTAGCTTATCTCATCAACCGAGGTCCATCAATTCCATTGGAGTACAAGATATCAGAGGAGGATTGGAGTGGAAAAGATGTGAAGCCTTCACACCTCAAGGTATTTGGCTGTACAACATATGTGCACATCAGTGATCAAGGAAGAAATAAACCTGATCTCAAATCCAAGAAATGTACATTTATTGGCTATGTCGAGGATGAGTTCGGGTATCGTATTTGGGATAATGAAAACAAGAAGATCAATCGTAGTAGAGATGTGGTCTTTAATTAAAAGCTGATGTATAAAGATCGACGTGCATAAGAGAAAGTCCCTCAGGGAGACCCTATATTTATTGATATCAGCAATATCCTAAATTCTCCAGTAAGGCAAATGGAAGTAAATCCTCAATCAAAGAAATCTATTGAAGAAGAAGCCCAGCTTAAATCACTACAGACCACCTCTCCTATTCCTGAGTTGAGAAGGTCTTCTCAACCTCATGTGCCAAATAGGAGATCCTCATATTATCTATTGTTAACTGATGGAGGCGAGCCTGAATCTTATAAAGAGGCATGTCAAAAAGAAGATGCCAGCAAGTAGGAACTTGCAATGAAAGATGAGATGAGGTCTTTAATCTCAAATCAAACTTGGGAACTAACAAAGTTACCTAAAGGAAAGAAGGCTCTACATAATAAATAGGTATATTGGGTCAAAGAGGAATTTGATGGTTTCAAAAGATATAAAGCTCGGTTAGTATTCAAAAGTTTTTGGCAGAAGGAAGGAATAGACTATACCGACATTTTCTCCCCTATGGTGAAGCTTAATACCATCAGAATAGTGTTAAGTATTGTCGCAAGTCAAGATCTTCATCTTGAGCAGCTTGATGTGAAGACAACATTTCTTCATGGAGACTTGGATGAGAAGATATTTATGCACCAGTTAGAGGGTTTTTTGGAAAAAGAAAAAGAGCATCTAGTGTGTAAGTTGAAAAAAAGCTTGTACGATCTGAAATAAGCCCCAAGGTAGTGAGACAGAAAGTTTGATAACTTTATGCATAGGAAAGGATTCCAGAAGTGCAATGCTGACCATTGTTGTTATATCAAGAGGTATCAATCCAGTTACATCATTTTGCTACTTTATGTCGATGACATGTTAGTAGTGGGTCCCAATATGGATGATACTAGAAACTTGAAGCAACAATTGTCAAAAGAATTTGACATGAAAGATTTGGGTCTAACTAAGAAGATTCTTGGGATGCAGATCACCAGAAATAGGCAGAGAGGGGAATTGCAGTTATCTCAAGCAGAATACATTAATCGTGTTTTGCAACGGTTTAACATGGCGAATGCTAAACCAGTTAGCACACTCCTTGCCAGTCATTTTCACCTATCCCAAAATCAGTCACCTTAGACAAATGAAGAGCGAGACTTGATGGCGAAGATTCCTTATGCCTCTGCTATTGGGAGCTTGATTTATGCCATGGTATGTACAAGGCCAGACATAGGCCATGCAGTGGGAGCAGTTAGCAGATTCATGTCAAATCTAGGAAAAGTCCATTGGGAAGCAGTAAAGTGGATTTTAAGATATCTTCGAGGCACTACCAAGAAATGCTTGTACTTTGGCAAAGAAGAAATAAAAATACAAGATTATGTTGACTCAGATTATGTAGGTGAAGTTGATAAAAAAAGGAGCACCACCGGTTACATCTTCACTATAGGTACAACAGTTGTGAGTTGGATATCACAGATTCAGAAGATTGTTGCATTATCCACTACAAAAGCTGAGTACATAGCAATAACCAAGCTAGCAAATAGATGATTTAGCTTCAGAATTTGCTGTCAGAGTTAGGTTTCATGCAAGAAAAGAATGTACTATATAGTGACAGTCAGAGTGCAATTCATATAGCCAAGAATCCAACATTCCACTCCAGAACCAAGCATATCGGTGTTCGTTATCATTTCATCAGGTCCTTATTAAAAGATGAAGTGGTAACACTTGAGAAGATCCTTCGAAGCAAGAACCTTGCAGACATGCTAACCAAGGTGGTGACAATCGAGAAACTGAAGTTGTGCGCAACTTCAGTTGGTCTGCAAGAGTGACAAAATCTAGACGAGCTACTACATCAACCAAATGTGAAGACAGATTGAAATCAATCTTCAAGTAGGAGATTGTTAGTTTTGTAAGGGACTTTGTCCCATATGGAAAGTAAGTGAGGGAGGGGGTGACTCAACAACTATAAATAAACCCCCTCCCCCTTCCATTTAAAATCATCCAAAAATCAAAACAAAATATTAACTCTTGGTTCTCCTCATTTGGTAAGTAAGAGAAACACTAATAGTAGTAAGTTTTCTTGTGAGTAATTTTTGAGGTGTATTGGGGTAAGGGTTTGGGAGAGTGTATAGACACTAGAGTTTTGAGTGTTGAGTATAAACACTTGTAAGTGTTTGTTTTTCTTCCCAATAAAAAGGTGTGCAGTAGCTCCGAAGACATAGGCACAATTTGGCCGAACTCCGTTATCAAATTTTGTGTTGTGTGATTGTTTCACTGGTATTCTAGTTGTGTGGAAATAATCTAATTTTCCTACATTACGTAATCTGTACATTTCTGCGCGCAAGGAGTCGTCACATACTAATTAGTCAACTGCTGATTGATCACTGGCCTTGCTTAGCATCAAGTTCCCAGCAGCCTCGGGTTCCCTAATAGCTCCAACTCCCACAATGCTGCTGGAAGCGAGACGTTTGTAATTGATCCAACCAAGAAGCATGCCCAGGAGGCTAGAGGATCATCAATAAGGAAAATTTCTTCTTTCCTTTTTTTTTGGGTGACTCGAACTCAAGACCGCCTGCAGTGGAGAGCCTTAAGTGAGGAGTTGAAACCAATCTGGCCACTCCTACTTGTCAAAAAAAGAAAAAAACTGTCTATTTTCATTTCACGTGGACAAGTCTCCGTGTTCCTCTTAATGGGCCAGTCCTCTAATAAAAGTTTATGTCGTACCTTCTTTTAAAGGGAGCTGACGTTCATTAGCAAGGAGTGTAAGAAATAGAGGAATGAAAGAGTATCAAGATACTGGTGTATTTATTTTTTAGAAATTTTCTTCCCTTCTTAAACGAAATATAGTTGAGTTTTAAACGCAAATATAATACAAGTTTTGAGATATAATAATATACGTAATCATTCTTTCCTATCTTTATTGTGAGAATTATAATATGAACATCATAGGTCTGACATTTAAAGATTTTGGCCCTTAGGTTTTCTCTAGAGTGTCATAATTTGCGATGCCATTTTCATGGCATATATATCAATATTACCCACATACAGTATAAATGTTTCAGGACAGTCACCGGAAGCTATAGAGGAAGAAGAAAAGAAAGTGTTAATTGAAAAACTGATTTTTATATTTTCACTTCTTATCTTGCTTTTATAATTACAAGTTTTTTTAGACGCCTAAGCTATTAGTAAAAACATATATAATAGAACTCTAAATAACATGTTTTATATTTAAGCAGCCTTTAATAAAATAGCTATAGCTTTTTTTAGAAAACTCCAATGAGCCTGCAACTAACTCTATCTAAAATTGGAATTAATAACCTTTAAATTTATATTTATTTCACAAAAAAAAACATTCGTTTTTCTTCCCAAAATATCCCTTACATTCATTACTATTGAAGACAATAAGTTGCTTTAATTAATTGAAAAACTCAAAACTAGTAAACTTGAGTTCTTCACAACTCCAATCATCTCTATAAGCTATTGAAATCTTTCTTTCTTGAGGAGTTTGGTAAAAATATCAGCTATTTGATCAAGAGTTTTGATGTAGTCTACCTCAACCTCCTTGTTGGTAATGCAATCCTGAATAAAATAAAACCTTGCATCTATATGCTTACTTTGATAATAAAACACCATATTTTTAGTAAGAGCAATGGCTAATTTGTTGTGCACCATAATTTTAGTCACCACTTTTTAAGCAAAATGAAGTTTGTCTAGCAATATCCTTAAACATATTGTACAACATGCACCAGTAGTTGTAGGAACAATCTTCGATTCACATTTTAAGAATGTTACAACTGATTGTTTCTTTGAATACTATGAAATTGCATTTTTTTCCAAAGAAAATATAAACTTGGTAGTACTCTTTCAGTCATCAATATCACCGGTATAATCACTACTACAATATCCTCTTTAAGTAAGCCTCATTTTAAGAAATATAAAAAATTATATAATTAAGAGTACCTTTCAAATATAGAGAAATTCTCTTTGCACTTGTTCTTCATTTGGATTCTCTATAAAATGGCACACAAATTCCACAACAAATAATATTTAGATCTAGTACATGTCAAGTAACTTAAACCTCCCATAAGGCTTCGAAATGTGGTTGGGTCAACTTTCCTTACTCCAGCCTCCTTGGGGAGTTTTACCCTATACTCCATCAGAGTATTCATAAGATTGCAATCTATTATCTTAAACTCTTTTTATAATCTCTCTTGCATACGACTTTTGAAAGATAAATATTTCATCACTCCATTATTTTACTTATATCCCTAAATAATATGACATAATCCCTATAACATTCATCTCAAATTCTCATGTCATTGCCTTCCTAAAATTGTCATATGCTTGTGGATTGTTTCCTTTCTGAATGAGGTCATCCATATAAATGAACGCAAACAAAATATCCTCTTTCTCTTTTTTTTAAAACATAAAGTGCATATTCATGAATGCATATTAAAAAAATAATCTCATAAAGATATTTGTTGAGGTGACTATACCAAGCTTCTGGTGCTTGTTTAAGGTCGTACGACGCCTTCTTTAACCTTAACACCTTATCTTAATATCCTTCAACCATAATCCTTTTGGTTTTTCCACATATACTTCTTCAAGAGCACCATTTAGAAAGGCTAACTTCATATTCATTTAGTAACTTGTCCACTGGCTCAAGAGCAACCAATAATTGTATTGTCTCTAAGCAAGCAACATGAGTAAATACTTCTTAATAATTCACACCAATGTTACAAATACCATACTGGACTTGGTACCGGATTGAGTTCTGATACGGTACTGTACCAGTACCGACTAATACTGGGTACTGTTTCGGGTAATTTTTAAAATTTATGAAATAGTCCCTGAATTTTTTTAAAATTAGAAAATAGTCCATTGTCATATTGTACGTTGTTCTATATATTTTTAACCCTGTCTTAAAAAATCATAATAATAAATAGTAATCACAATTTTAATTTAATTTATAAAATTAATTTGATAATTATTAATAAATATAATTAAATTTAAAATATTTTTAAAATATATAAATTTTAAATAAATTTTGATTTAATAATTGAAAATATATAAAATAAATATTAGTTTATAAATAATAATTTTAAATTATTTATTTTAAAAAATAAAATATTTTTATTAATACTTTATTAATAAATATTATATAAAATATTAAAATAAAATAATTTATTTTTAAGATTTATTTAATTTATAATAATTATTATTTTAAAAACAAAATTAAAATTCACAATAATTATAAAAGTTGAAGTAAATAAAATCATTAATTAAAAAACTTTGAAAAAAAAGGGGGAAGGAGAGGCAAGAGGGAGGGAGCGAGCGAGTTTTTACAAATTTTTAAAAATTTTGCGAAAAAATCTTCTTACTTTTTAAAATTTTCGATACTGATCGGTACCATCCAAAATGAGCCAGTATCAACCAGTATTTAAATTCGGTACAACCTACTTTTTGTTTCGTACTCATTTTCGTCTGGTATAGTATGTACCGACCAGTACGAAACTGTATTTACATCAATAGTATGCAGTGTAATTTTCTTTTTCTTCTTCTCAATTGTCCTAAAATACTTTTTTTAGAAGATTGCGAATTAATAAACTTTTTCACATCGTATTTTATATTAAAAAGAGTTTTATAAAAATAGGTTTATAACCAATTATTTTAAGATTTTATACTCATTAATAATTTTTAATTATATATAAATTCACTTAAAAATAATTTAATTAATACTTTTATTTTTTATCCAAAATTTTGAATTAAAATATTATATTTTAATTATACATAGACTCGTTTAAATATATATTCATTTAAATTTGATCTGATTTCTCTTAAAACTCCTTCCAAAATGATTAATTACGTTATTATATTTTAATTATACATAGACTTATTTAAATTTAATTTCACTTAAATTTGATCCAATTTCTCTTAAAACTTCTCCTAAACCCATTAATTACGTACAATTTGATGACTACTCCGTTACCTCAGTAGGTGTTTCTTTGCTAAGGTGACTTCATGTGCTGTCGGTTTTGGTTTAGGAATAAGCCTCCGTTTGGTTCACAGAGTTTTTATTAGTAGAGTTTTTTCTGTAAATATTTTTAGAAATTTTTTTTAAGAAATTAATTAACTGTTTAACTAATATTTAAAAATAGTTTTTTAAAGCTTCGTACAATAGATTGTTTGGTAACATTAAAAAAGTACTTTTAATTTTAACTGTATTTTATTTTGTAATAAAAATTATTTAAGCATATAATTATTATTTAAAGTATATTAAACAATATGTAAAACACAATATATTAATTATTATATAATTTTAAATATACGAAATATAAATGAATATATGTCTAACTAAATCTTTTATATAAATTATAAAATAAGTAAACTAATATCGAAAATAAATATTAAAACATATAAAAGAGTTAAATAATATTATATAATTCCTGAAATAAATATTCAAGTTAAGTAAATAGTTAAATACATAATAAACGGAAAGATGAGTTTGTGGTTATGGTGAGAATTATGTGTAAAACATAAGAACAAAAGGGACTAAAAAATAAACTCATTAATTAATCTAAAAAATATACCTAAAAGAGTGTTTTTTTGAGAAGTTCTAAATTTAAACTTCTTAAAAAGATATATTTTGGTTATTAAAAAAGCCACATCTATTAAAAAAGTACTTCTTTATTTTACAATCAAGCCCTCTTTTTTTTTTTAAAAAAAATATTGTGGTAAAGAAAAGGCTTATTAGCTTTCAAAAACTCATCCAAACAAAGCACTGAATCGTGCGTGTGACTTTGGTTTTCCTTGCTATTGCTAGATGTTAATGAGCTAAGCCGGCTCGAAGTGCCCCTGCTCAATCATGGGTTGACCAATCTGTGCTTGGCTTATGGCCTGACGAATCACGGACGGGTTAAGTTAGAAAAACTTTCAAAATAATGTTGTTTTAGAAGTAACTGTCGGACTATAGGTTGGGCTTACTCGACCCATGGCCCACCTGACTTTGGCCCGTAACTTTGGTCGGCACAACCTCAACCTGTGGGGCAGTCCTTTTTAACGTCTCTATTCCTTGTCATCAAATATTATGGGAACAAACACGTTT
Organism: Erythroxylum citrifolium; assembly: GCA_026284465.1. NCBI lineage: Eukaryota > Viridiplantae > Streptophyta > Magnoliopsida > Malpighiales > Erythroxylaceae > Erythroxylum > Erythroxylum citrifolium. Next base: position 4,307,809 of record JANKOE010000004.1, read on the forward strand.
TGAAAAGATTAAGGGGAAAAAAAAGAAGAGAAAAGTTGCGTAAGAAGTAACGTGAAAAGAAGAAAAAGAAAGAACGTCCACCATATTTAAAATATTATATCGAAAGTTAAAATAATAAAATAAGAAGTTCAACAGATAATATATATTTATAAAATCGGCTTAAAATTAAATAAAATTAATAAATTTAAAATATGATTGAAAAGATTCTATTTATCAATCAAAAAATCTAAAATTTAATTGAAAAAATAGAATATTAAATAAAAATTAATTTATCTATTTTAGTTTATAAGAATTTATTAACCAACAACAACAATACCCATATGAATCTCGCTGATACGCGAGATCTGAGGAGGTTTAATAGTTTGCAACCTTACTCTTAACTAGTAAATATGATGTTTCCAAAATTTATAAAACTGTTTAATTTATTAAAATTGAAAAAAATTAATTAATTAATTTTCAACAACAAAAATTATTAAAATAAATTAAATTAAAAGATAAAAATTGAAAGTTCGAAATTTGTATATTTAACCCGATAAACATTAATATAAACGTATAGATTTTAAATGATCAATACTGAAAAGAAAATATGACTTTGGGTCATCTTCATGGACTGAGCCCAGTGTGTTGCTGTTAGTACTTGTTTGTACTAAAGCCCATTTTCAATTCATATTTGTCCAAAGTTTAGACCAAATCCAACTTAATCGTTTAGGTAGGAACGCAACTTTTTAGAAAGGAAATAGATTAGGTACGCTCAATAATACTTTTTTTTTCTATTTTTTTGTGTCTCCACTTGTGTTTCACTTTCTGGTTTGTAATAATAAAGTTGTGTATTACCAAAAGGGTACTAAGTACTAACGATGTCTGAACTTATAGTGATCTTGTGACAATGAAACACAAAATCTATTAAAGCTAGATGTTGTAAGCAAAAGTAGATTAAAGTGCTTTTTAGGACAAACCAGCTTTCTCATTGTTCATACTAGACTGTGAGTCCCTCCCTCGTCATCCTCGTCTCAAGAGGACCTTGCCAAGCACTTCCTTCCAGACCAATCATTAGACACTAAATGTGGAGTGGACCACACTCTGCAAAACCCTATTCTCAGAGCTTTAGACGAAACCAGCTAATTCTCAGAGCTTTATTCAGGACTTCTCATGAGTTCTGTACACTCCAATTTTCATGTGCCGTATAAATACATATGCAGAAAAGAAGTAAAAGCCTTCCCAGCAACAGAGCCTGAGATAGAGATGGATCAAGCACAGACTCCAATTTCAGCATTATAGCAGAGCATAAAATGCCAATGCACTCCCCACTCTCACTCCACTCACCACGTTTATAATGGCTCCCTCAGTCCCTCTTTCTCTCTCTCTCTCCCTATACCCACAAATCTGACTTCTTCCATATTCCATTATCAGGTTATTGTATTTATACTTCAAGCTCGCTATAATCACATTGGGATTTGGTATTAAGTATAAGTAGTGCGAGTTTTTCTATGCTCAACCATAGAAAACCAGAACCTGACAAGATCCATACTAGTCGCTTAGCTAATCTGCAATAAACAGCTATCAACAACTTCACGCTCACGCTTCAATACAATCATTTGGTAAACCTTTCACAAACTAATACCGAGAATTATGAAGGAAAGAAGTGAACTGAAGCACCAGCCACCATGATTAAATAATAAAAAGAAAAAAAGCTTTTTTTCTTTTTTTTTCTTCTTCTACAAGTAAAACAAAGCTACACAACACAAGGATGCATGCTCAAGAAAATGGAGGAAAATTTGTAATTTCTTTTTCTTAATCAGGCTAAATTGCCAATCTTTTTTTTTTTCTTTCTCAGTCTGCAATATGTACAATTCTTACAAAAACAGAACAACTCATGAACTCTCCTCGTTTCTAAAAAACTGGCAACGAAGTGTACTCACTGTAAAAATCACCAACATCAGAAGCAGCCCACAACCGTTGATTGAACTCTTCCTGCATCTCATCGGGGACAAACGAGGTCCTACAAAGAGGGCAGGTGTTGTTGTCGTGGTCCATCCAACGGTCCAGACACGCCCGGTGAAAAATGTGCTTGCAGTTCTTCAACTGCCTGATCTCGTCCCCTCCCTCGAATTCGTACAAGCAAACCGCGCAGCTCTCCGGCGGGTCCCCCTCGACTATCCCTGAGACCAAATCCTCGAACTTGCTAACCGGAAGGAGTTCACGGATCAGCGCGGCGGTTACCGGCGGCTGAGTTGGCATTCTAGCGAGATTCTCGGACCAAATATGGTCGGTTTCTATAAAATCCGAGAGACCCAGATAGTTAAAAAGACACAGAATAAGGTTTCTGACGAAACCCAGAAAGGAAAGTGTGTGAACGAACAGCTTCGGTAAGAAAACCTCGGTGTATCCAACCGGAAACCCCATTTACACAGAAGAGAGAGAAACTGTACACGGCTTGATGCTCAGAGACAGATAGAGAGAGAAGGGAAGCTTCTGCTTTAGTTTAGTTAGCTTCGATTTTACACTTAACGAGCTCTGTCTTATAATATTATAGCACTGGGAGAGCTGCGCAGATGATAAACTCACGGACCGTGAGATTCCTCCTAATAAACGCGGCCCAATCAAAGAAGACGTTGATGCGATCTGAAGGTGGCCCCACCCGGAAGGAGTCACTTGAGTGGGATTTAATTGGACTGTGAGAGTGTGTGGGTAATTCAGTCAGTGGAAGGCTGCGTAAGGTCTACTCAGGCATGAATTTAAAAAACAGCCCACGTAAATATGAAATGGTAACGTGTTCCAATTAGGAAAGGGTGAGGAAATTGATGCAAAAGCGTGCCTTATTTATTTTTTAAATTATTTATCATCATCCATCCATCATTAAATAACAAATACACTAATACTAATACTAATCCAATCCAATGTCTTGTTTGTTTCAATTATATTGTTATAATAATTTTTCATCATCATCAATTTATCATATAATACAACTAATACTACTACCACTCTATAAAAGTCTTGCAGATATACAAAATTTAAGAAGGTTCAATAAAACTCATGATGTGGTTTTCCTGAAACTTATTTGGTGAAATATTCTACGAGTCTATAGGCCTGTTTGACGATCAACTGATTGTATTAGCTGTTAGCTGATAGTTGATTCTATCAGCGGATTGTATTAGCTGTTTGTCATTTAATGTTTGGTAAAATTAGCTGTTTAGTATTAGCTGTTTATGTGTAAAATGACTTATGAAAACGTGACTTAAAAAAATTATAAGGGTATGAATATTATATATTTTAGCATTTCGTTAAATATTTTTATAGAAATTTAGATTTTAGATATTTAATTTTATAAAATTAAGTTTATAATCTTCAAAATATAGATTAATAATCCAAAATATTATATTAATATCATAGGTATATATTATTGAACTTTTAAAAAAATTGTGCCACTTTTAAAAGTTCAATATTCCATTTATCAAAGTTGAAGCAAATGACATAAGTGAGTCATGCATGCTAGTCACAGGGTGACTAATGGTCACCCCCAGGGACTTATCAAATGGTATTCAATTAGTCACCCCGTGTGTGAGTGAGATAGATCAGAAAAGTGAGACCAGACTCGTGTGAAAGACATCGCATAGAGAGTCCAGAGTGATGGACATTTTAGGAAAAGTTAATCGGCTGTTGCGTAAAAGTTGTTTGTAAGCAGCTTCTATAGAATTGACTGGTAGGGTTGAATTAGCCAATCCAACCAGCTAACAACCAAACAAAATTAATAGTTGATTGCCTTTTGGAGCCAACCCAAGCAGGCAACAATCAAACACGACCAATTTGTTGTCAATAAGCTAATTTTAGAGCCAACCAAACTAGCCAATAACCAAACAAAACCAATAGCTGATTGACAAAATTAACGAGCTAATTTTTAGCTGATCAGCCAACATCCAAATAGGCCTATGAGTCATAACGAGAAGAACTTTTATCGACTCAAGTGCTATAATAACTTTATGTATCTTGAGTTTATGTTATATTCTCGTGCCCTCTAACTATAAGTTACCTTCACTTTCGCATAAATAAGTAAAATGAGAACTTTTCAAAGTAAAACCAATTTAACTCAACAAAGCAGGAGCTTCTTAGTTTCATTATTAGTGTTAAGTAGGCAAGTGGGAACTTATTAATTCTTATAATGTTAGTTTTTGTTATTAGTAAGAAAGGGTCAATTGACACTTAAAACGAACATGGGCACGAGCAACTAGGACTGGGATTGCATACAATACATTACAAGATCCTGGCCTGAGACAGAGCTGACACGTTAGTGCTAAATCAGAAGTTTCTGTCGTTTTACTCTTTTCTCTCAGTAATTTCGTCGATCGGTCAGTGAGCACGACAACGTTGTACCCGAAGATTATCAAAAACAGCCTTTGTGGGGTGTAATGTCAAATCCTGAAGTGACCGTGGATCAAACCAAAAGTTGTCTAAGCGTGCACATTACCATTCATTGTATGGTTTTAAGATGTTCCATGTGTGGACTCCATTTGCCCTGTTTTGGTTCAACAAAGAGTTGAAGATAATGAATAACGTGTTCAATGAAAGGCTTGCCTATGCACAGTTTAAGTTTGGATTAGACCAATCCAAGTCTAATCATTTGTTCCCCAGTTTCATTATTAATTTCATAGTTCCATTTACCAATTTCACATCGAGGGAATCCCAAAACTGTGTTACATATAGGATACATATTACAAAGTATAATCTCTTTTGCTTCTTAGTATATGAAGCTCACTTAATGAGTTGTGTAAGTGCAAGTAGGCATCAATCATCGACAACGACAACGACAATAATACTTAGTAAGAGTCTCGCTAAAAAGTGAAGCATGAGGAACTCTTAACGTAAATGTTATTTTTGATAGACTCACTTGTAATATAAAATAAAAATTGTATAAAAATATAAATAAATACTTATAAATAAAAATACAAAAATACAATATAAGATAATACCATACATATGGAACATAATAAAGATTTACAATAATAAATTAAATAATTAAATAAATACACAAACTAAAAAAGACAAGTACAATTTAGACTATTTAGACTATTTAGACTAAAAAAACTAAGAGGTAAATATTTAGACTAAAAAAACTAAGAGTACAAATCAAATCAGTTACATCAAGAGTATAATTAGGTTAAGTAAGAGACTATTTAGACTAAAAAAACTAAGAGGTAAATATTGCGTATTCAAAAAAAGAACTCAAAGAAAAATATCTAAAAAATTTAAGAGAAGGAGAATGATCTCTCCATGCGAGGTTCTAGGTGCAAGCAGGGACGGAGCTACAATGGGGGCAAGTGGGGGCACCATTGGCTCTAATAAATTTTATGAAAAAATTATTATTTTAAGTTTTGCCCTCACAAAAAAAATAAAATTTTGTTCCCATTAAAAATAAAATTTTGCCCCGTTTAAAAAAATTTATGGATCCGCCCCTGAGTGCAAGTAGAGTCAATGATGATAATTTGTAGGGCAGGTTTAGACTATAAGTCGGTTTATTTTTTCTGTGCTTGAGAAGGAGCTGAACATGAAATTATATATGGTTTTGGATTAAATTAATACTGTTTTAAGGTTTGATCGAAATGGTTTTAACTTTTAATTTTAATTATCCATTGACTCGATTTGGGTAAGATCGTTTGATAACTATGACTAAAGATTCTTTATGGTTGCTGCTTCCAGAGCTCTGTCTTAATCCACGTTTACTTACACAGCTCAAGTGTTTTTGGTCATATTTCAAACATGTCATCACACATTTCTTAACATCCCAAGAACTTGTGAACCTCGTGATCAAGTAAACCTACTTTTCGTCATACCTCGTGTCCATTCTTTGCATGATTGAGGACAAAAAGGAGAAATAAGTTAGTGATCCTCCAATCATATATACAACAAAATTAAGAGTTAAATTTAAATTTCTTGTTGTTTAATATATTAGTAATTTTAAAAAAATATTAACAACTCTCTTGTATATAATTTTGATTTTATAACAATATTATGTCAATTTATATTAAAAACTTTAATTGTAAATTAAAATTGTTAGACAATTTTGTCATTTTCTATAAAGTTAGACAATTATTAATTATATTTTCCAAATTTTCAATAAATTATCAGTTAAGTTACGTAATTTAATTCAGATAAAGATAATAAAGCAGCCAAATAAATGATATATATTAATGGGTTGAAGTTCGGATAGAAAATGGATATCGATTAATGTAAACTGGACCCATATCGACCTTATGATGAAAAAGCCTGATATAGAAGCTATATAAAGTTTAAGGTTTCCTGTAGTTGCTGATTATATTAAACATAATTATAAGGAATCTGTGACCTGTTAAAAGATACTACATATTGAGAAAACCGTAGAAAATCCTAAACTTCGTATCAAGAAATACTTTTCGTAAAGATTCTGGGAGATTCATGATTATTTGGGGTCGGAATTGACAACGGGATCAGATATTTCGTATTACCTTAGTTTTTAATTATTTCATGTTTGATTGTAAGTAGGTCTGTACTTTTTATTACAAAAATAATATTTTAAAATGTTACGTCGATCTGAATATTAAAATAAAAAGAGGGAGAGAGTTTGGTAGAGAAACAGAGGGAACATGATTCCAATAGAGAATTGTGGGGGTGAAGATCATAGTGCGTGATAAGGGAGACAAAGACAATGGCAACGAGAAGAACGCGGGGGTCCATTAAAGTTGACGTGGTAGGGCATATCAGATTTAAAAAGAAAAGGAAGAAAAGGCATGACATGCATAGTCGGTGGCCCGAACTCTGGTCGACCACCACCACCAACCCAGGCCATTATGGTTTTGGGACTTGGGATCAGTAGACCATTCTCGCTTCAAGAGGTGTATGTTTTGTTAATTATATATTTTTAATGAATTATTTAAAAATTCACAAATTTAAATTATATAATTTTAATTTTAATACATAAATCCGATTTTTATTTAATTATCGAATATTTTTAATCATATTTATTAGTTTCTCATTCATAATTTTAAAATAATATTACAATAAAAATTAAAAATTTATGTTTTAAGTTAAAATAATTTAAAAGTTAATAAAATATGACAAACAAAATTATATGATAATTAAATAATAATATTTAAAAAAAAAGTTACAGTAGGCCCCTGTGCAATTTGCTAAAAAGTTACAGTACCCTTTGTACGAGAACAAAAACAAGAACATGTTGAGTGGAGTGTGACCTTGAATAGGACAACCCTATCTCTGATCTCAAGAATTTACAGGAATACATGTAGTGCATGGTTTTGGCATTTGCCTAGCCAGGCCGAGACATCTATGGCCCAATGCTTCGACGGTGCTAAAGCCTAAAAAATTACGGTGGTAAGTGGGGATAATAATGGGTTGGACCCATCGAAAGTTTGGTCGAACTCAAGTCACGTGACCCAAATTCATCCAAACTAGTGGTTAAAAAATCAAACTAGTTTAACTAATTTAATTGACAAAATTTTGAACCGGTCAATTTTTCGATTCGATTTGCTTAATAACTCTAGTGATGGCGCTTTGTTTCAAGTTGAAGATGCCACCGACAGTGGCGTGGTATTTGAAGATGGTGAAGGGAGGTTTCTTCAAGCTTTATCAAGCCACTCTGTAGGATGTAAATCTTCAGCAACGGCTGAAACGTTGGCGTTAAGAACGGCGTTGCAATTCGTCATGACCCATTACCCTTCCCGCGGTTACATTTTTATTGATTGTCAAGCTTTATTTTTTGCCCTTAATTCTCAATCCTTAGACTTTTCTGAGTTTGATATTATTGTTTTGGACTGTAAGACATTATTAGAGCTTCGACCGGATATCCAAGTTCGATGGATACACCGCATTATGAATGGCACTGTTTACTCTCTTGCTCGAGTATCCATTCAAATTTCTCCTCGGTGTATTTAGGGAATTATTTAGGCAGTTCTTCACTCTCATTATCATTAATCAAAGTGTGGGATCTTTTACTTAAAAAAAAACGAGTTGAGACCATCGTTGACTCGACCTAAAGTTTTGACCTGAAATCATGCGACTCAAATTCATTTAAACCAGTTAACAGTTTGATATAAGAAAATCTTAAATCGGCCAACTTTTTGAACGAGTACAATAATTCAGGAACAATAGATCTGTTCCCGAGTTGGGTGTACCTCAAATTGACCTAATTTCAAACATAACTTGGGTTGATTTCAAATCGAAGTGAGTCGGAATCCAACACTTATACCGTACCTAACGGTAAGTCATCTGGACTGGTGGGGGCATGCGAAGATATAGGCTGATTGAGCATCCAAAAGCGTTAAAAACCCTTCACATGGGTGTGTTGAGAATTTGTTGAGATCCTAAGGAGATTTGTCCTTCTTTTTAGATGAAGATCTCCACTAATTACCTTTGACTGTAAAGTCTGAATATATCCCACCCTCTTTCTATTTCATATATTTAAATATTATATTTTTTATTTGAGGTTTTTCTTTTCTTTAAAATACTAAAAAAAAATACTTTTTTTAATACAAAACCTTTTAACCGTATGCTCTCACTTCATTGACGTGATCACTCGTAGAGTCATAGGGGTGCTCGAAAAAACTCGTTTTGTTAGGGATGGCAATGTTTGAAAGTAAATGGTGTGAACTTTTTATGTTAATTTGATTGTGTTAAAAATAGTTATTGAAATAATATATTTGCTCCTTTTATAAATTTATACTAATTAAAATTATTAAAATATCTACTAAAATTATAAGCCTTAAAAAGTTACATGTAATAAATATTATAGTAAAAATTAATGTTTTAAAAACCAAAACGAAAGTTGAACTAGTAAAATAAGAAAATTAAGGATTACAGCTTCAAGACCATAATAAAATCAGTCAAACATTGAATAAAATTAAAATTTATTAAAGAAAATTATTTTTATCTAGTTTAATATAAAATTATTAAATAAAAAATAAATAATTATTTTAGTTTATAAAAATTAATTAATTTATAAAAATCGATCAATTAAATAATAAATCGATAAGTTTTTTAAAATAAAAATTAGTAAAATAAATTGAATTGAAAAATAAAAACCAAGGTTGTTCCTAAGGTTTTATAGTCCCGAGTAAAGTAAAAAAAGAGTTCCAATAAAATAACAATATATAAATATGTAAACCATTAAAAGCATATTTTTATTATTAAAGAGGCTATCTTAAAGCCGTCATTAAGATACAATTGAATAATCTAATAGGTTGCATTAATTGTTAACATTAAAATTAAGAGAACAAAAAGAAAATCAAATAAAAATATGTAAAAAAAAAGAAAGCTAAGAGCATTTATTACATTTTACTCTTTATGAGCATCAAAAGTGAGTTGGGCCTTATTTTATCTCAAAAGTGAGTAAATCATATTTTGCCTCATTTTGTTCTTTATAAAAATCAAAAGTGAGCCCCGGCTCGAGAGTTAGGCTTAATAGAAACCAAATGAATCGGGTTCAATATTTAAATCATATGAATAGATAAAATTTATATATCTATTTTAATCATATGACTATTAAATTTTTTTGTATAAATTTAGGGAAAATATTATTTTAGAAAATTAAAGTAAAAACATAAAATAAATCAATTAAATGGAGTAAAATCAAATGATAAGAGATTTGGTAGATTGATTGATTGAAGGGGAAATAAAGGAAGAGGTTTTTATCTGTAGGATAGTTGAAAAACTTGGTTGATTAACCCACACAACACATGCATGATGCATGCCAAACGTGCCCCCAGCACCCACCCAACCCCACCATGCACGAGCCGATGTGTCCGATCTGGTCTCCTCTGTCTCTGCTGTTTTGCATGCACACCCACAGGCCACACACACCTACCCAACTCAACCGTCCCCTCTCTCTCAATCATACTACGCCTTTCCCTATTTTTCTTTGACTCTTCATTTGGATTCTTTTCTTTTTCATATTTGCTTTTAGACAAGTCATTATCTTAGTTTGTCTTGTGATGTGTATGGTGAAACATTTGTTGACTTTATTTATTTGATTTTAGGTATGAATTCATGTGTTTTAAAATAAGCATAAGTTGAATTACACTTGAATTCGTCTTAATCATTTAAGATAAAATTGCTTTCAGGTGAGAAATCAAATCATTCGAATCGAGTCGGTTTTAATAACAAGAGTTATTAAAATAAATCGAACTAAAAATTAGAAGATTTAAGATTTTTACAGTTGAATCGGCCAAATCGATTGAATTTTTTAGTATTTTATTGAAATGAACAGGTTAAGTAAAATAAAAATACTTACCCTTTAATACCGAATTAAAAATTAGATTTTAAATATAAAATAACAGAATAAATTTAATTTGAAAATAATTTTAGTATCACTTTTAATTGCTTATACTTTGATGGCTTCCTCTCTAATTTTTATTAACGACAAAATAATTAATTTACTATAGTATAATTAATATATTTTCATTTTTATAATAAATTTTAAATTTCTTCGCATTATCTTCGACTTAGAAGTTTCGACACTAAAACATTAAATAGTAGCTATTTAAAAAACTTACTATTCAATAAAAAAAACTTACTATAATACATTGAATTGGACGACACGTCGTTATGTAGGGATATCCCCTTGTTTAAATTAATGATTTAAAAACCTAACCGTTTCGAATGGTTCAATAGTAAAAACTTTGAATTGTTCAATTTTTCTATTTGATTTATTTTAATAATTTTTGTTGTTAAAAACTAATCAATTTGTTAATTAATTGGTCATTTTTTATAAATTAATAAATTTTTATAAATAAATAAATAAATTTTAATTTAATAAATTTTCAATTAAATTTCAAATTCTTCGATAAATAAAGACATTAAAATTTTTTAATTTTATTTAATCTTTAGCCAATTTTATAATGATTTAATAATAGTTGAATCTTTTAAACTTTAAACCTTGTATCTTACTGGTTTAAGTGGTTTAAACCAAGGTTTTAAAAACGGACCGAACCGTCTGGTTCAATCAGAAAATTTAAACCGGTCAGTTTCTCCTGATAATCTAGGGCGTTTGGTTTGAGCACAGGTTTAGGAATGGGTATGGGTATAATAGTAGAATGGAATGAGAATGGGAATGGGGATAGGAATGGGTATAAAAAATGATGTTTGGTTTGTAACTTGGGTTTCTGTATTAATACCAATAATGTTGTTGTTGTT
>JANKOE010000004.1:4337445-4349993 GCA_026284465.1 Erythroxylum citrifolium
GTCATATTCGAACAGGACCATGATATTCTTGCATATGCATCCAACAATCCTAGTGTTCTTGCAGCATATTCTCGCATATGATTGATTACTATAATTGTCGAGTAATAATGTGTTCAGATCTTCTTCCTTTAAATTCAACTATAATTGATTGCCATAGGTAGTCTACTTCCCTGTTTTTGTACTGTGATAACTGAAAAACTAGTGATCTTTGTTAAAGATGGAGCGTAGTTCGTGGTCATGTGTTGCTGCACTTGTTCGATAACTCTTGGAATTGTGCTGATGTGCTTCATGTTCTCTGTTATGGCAGTTTGTCAAGCCTTTTCAATAAATACATATACACTTCTTTTGCTTATTTTGAAAAAGAAGCAGTTTCATTAAATTCTGGCAAGTTCAAACAAGTTGACCAAATATTGGAACATTTCTCACATAAATTTCATGACACCACTTTGTAATTTACGCCTTGATCTAGCACCATCTTAAAGGGTTGACAGCTTTTAACTTAAACATTCTAATATAGTCAAGTAAAATTCTAATGAAAAAAATGAGGACTATAAAATTTTAATAAATAAATAAATATTTAATAGAAATTTAGTTGTAGATATATAAAGCTTATGTGTATGTGTTAAAATATAAAGAGTGACAGTTGTCCCATATTAGAGAAAGAGAGGAAAGTAAACTAACATATAAGTCTAGTGGGCTACTTCACCTATCACCAATTGGTTTTATGATGGAATCTCACTTAGGCTTGTATGTGATCTAGCTTTCCTTCTCGTGTGGGCCCGTAGGTCTATTGTAAATTCTAACATGGTATCAGAGCAGGTTGCTCTTATGTTACAGATTATTTTACGTGTTAGACTCACATGTGAGGGTGGTGTGTTGAAATATAAAGAGTAGGAGTTGTTTCATATTGGAGAAAGAGAGGGAAGTAAACTAACATATATGTCTAGTGGGTTACTTCACCTATCACCAATTGATTTTAGGATGGAACCTCACTTGGACTTGTATGTGGTCTAGCTTTCCTTCTCGTTTGGGCCCATAGGCCTATTATAAATTCTAACAGTATACATATTTACATATATATATATATGTATATATATTTTATTTATTTATTTAATAGAATTAGATATGTGACAGATTTTAATATAAATGGCATTAACTTTAATAATATATCTAAAATTGATATTAAAATAATAAATATATATTTATAAAACTGAATTTAATTAAAAGTTAAAAATGATTATTTATTAATTAACTTTATTCGTTTTGAAATTAAGGTAATTTGAGGAAGAATTTTTTACTTAGACTTGTTAAATGAATAAAGAGATCTTCTTTTTTATAATATATGTGATATTACTCTTTCCCTTTTCCCCTTCCTTACCTCTTTCGTTCCATTCACACGGGAATAGATCTTTGTTCCACTAGCGCTTGCCCTCAGTGTCACAAATAATCCCAACCGTTTGGTGGAACACAAGATTTCAAGCCCATTCACACACAGGCATTCGTCTTCGTGGATCCCAATGGACCATCCTCTTTTGTCATCTCTCGTTAAGGACAAATAATAGTTTGAGGGTCCCGTCTTTGGTCAATAATTCATGTGGGCTATATATTTATGGCCTTACAAGAATTAACAAAAAGGGCAGCCCACGTTTTATATGCTTATTAACATGTCTACTAACATCGTGATTGACTAAAATTAAGATCTAGTTATGTTTGAATCAATACATAACTCAATAGACCGTCGTTGACCCCAAATTTCATTGGACAAAGCTTTATCCTGTTGGTCAGTATGAACGTTCTATTTGGGCTTCAAGATCGTTGTCCAAGCCGTCTTCAGGTCCATATGTATTGTTTCAACCGGTGAATACGCAAAAAAAGAGTAAGACCATCATTGCCAGCGAACACCATTGGAAATATCATATTCTACAATACCATAAAAATCGAGGAAAACCAGATTGAGTTGAATGAGTTTTTTTTAATTAAATGAGATATATATTCAAAAGAAGCTGTACAACCTTTTCAAGGTTCAAATTAAACTAAGTTATAAAAGCAATGAAGAATAAACTTGATGATTAAAAGGATTTTGGGAAATCAACGCATTAGCCGTCTTTCCTTTATGTTTTGGGATAACTTTTCCATTAGTTGTCTAGCTGCGATTAAGAGTCTCACTGTGCATATATTTAGTGGAAAAGTGTCTCTTTGCTTCTCTCCTTGAAGACTATACAGTTCCTTTCTTGCCATATTTAATATACCGTAGTTGAGAAGCTGATCTTGACTGCTTTGTAGTCTGCTTTGCTTGCGATTTTGAGGTTTTCGATCCAATGAATCAGCTCATTCCATGAGCTGGTTGTTTTCCAAATAGCAAGTAGCTTCTGCAGTTTGTTCCATGTGTATAATGTATACTAGCATTTTGCTAGCAGATGGTCTTGTGTTTTTGGATGATGGTGACAGATTTCACACTTCAGAGAAGCTATTGGGAACTTCATCCTAGCCTTTGTGGGTAGCCTTTCTACAAGCTCCATCCAAATAATGAATGCATGCGAGGTTTACATATTACAGTCCCATACTATATTTCTCCATCTAACTCTATTGTTTGTCTCCCTTTGTAGGACAAGTCTGCATGCTTTTGTTGTAAATGTCTTAGAACCCATTGCAATTCATTGCACTTCATCTTGTTCAGTATTCTGACATGTTGGCATGTTTCCCCATCAATATATCTACGCTTATATTGCTGCGGTAAGGCCAGTACCATTGATTGTTTCAAATTAATTTACTGACCTTGGCATCTGATCTCACCACCGGCTTTAGGTTCTGCAGCTCCTCTACTTTGTGTAAGGGACATTTTGGATGCCAAAAACACTTAACTCTCTCACAAAATACGAGAAACACTCTCTACGGAGATTAAGGATTTTATAAGAAGGGATGATTATACAATCGTCTAGGAAGGCCTATTTATAAGCCTCCCAGACACGTTTATAGTTGTGGACAGATTGTCCATAGTTGCCATCTTCTTTTTTTTCTTCCTGCTATTTTTTACTTCGGAGCAGTTGTTTCAGTCTAAACAAAGCAATACAAATTAAATTATATCTAGACCAACTAGAGGCAAGCGTATCCCTTTGACAAGTAATATAAAACAGTAAAAATTGGATATCGTACTCAAAGGATTCCAACACGAAAGACAATTAAATTAGACGATACAAAATTACTCAAATGATTAAGAATTGATTGATTTGAAAATAAAATAAAATAAGCGAATATAGAAAATATGCAAGATGCAAAGTATGAATTAAAAATGACTAGACTTAATCAAATGATAGAAATTGGCAAAGGTATCGGATTTCAATTAGATTGGACACTAAAACTTGTAACGGTGGATTGATTTAAGATTTACTTCACTTAAGCAAGTCGAACCTAATGTTCATAGGAATTCCTTTATCTTTTAAATCCGAGTTATCTATTTAGTTCATAAATAATTTAAAATAAAAAGCATTCAATACAAGAAGCTTAAAATTAAGTTCGTTAATCCTAGGTATCCTCATATAAAATTTTAAGGTTGGTCTATGCTTTAGTCTCAAGTATATTGCATAATTAATTTTCCGACAAATTACATCACTTTGGTTATGGCATTTAATCATCTAAGGCCTTAATCTAGATGATAAAGCTAAATTATGACTAAATATGCATTCAATTAAGCAAAAACTAATACCACAAAAATTGTCCTAATCCAATTTCAACCCTAACCTTAACATAAAAAACTTACTTATACATATTTATCAATGTATAACAAATCATGATCATAATATATATTTGCATTAATTAAATCCACAAAAATTGAAACAGATAAGGAATAAACCTTCATTACTATAGCTGATGTGACAAATAAACCTTGCGATCCACCTCTCTTATTCACGTTGTGCTGCTCACGCTGTTTTGGTTCTCGTCTCACTACCGTCGCTAGCTTTTCTTTTGTGTCTCTGTATTGAATCTTTTAATAAGTTTTTTTTGTCCACCTTATTAGAGCACACTCACGCCCTCTTTGTTCCTCTCTCTCCGCCACCAGCTATCTTCTTTTGTTTCTATCTATTGATGTTTTAATAAAGTTTTTTGGTCTACCTTTTCACGCACACTCACTGTCTTCGTTTTCTTCTCTCCGATGCCAACTTGTTTTCTTTTTGTTTCTGCGTATTCAATGTCCATCAGCTCCCCTTTTTTGTCCCCACTCCTTTTACTCACATTTTAACCTATTTTTCATGCAAAAATCGTTGCTGCTACTCTTGATCAAAACGTTAACATTTTTAGGTGGCTAAAACGTTAACGGTTTTTTATGTTTGCTTTCTTTGAGAGCTTTTCTTACTTTATGCTGTTAAACATTTCAAATCCAATATGTCCCTAAAATTAAAACAAATAACTCTTAGTGCAATTTAAACATTAAATGTACAAGAGTTTAGCAAATTATGTATCTAAAATCAATATAAAATGTCCTTTAACAACACCCCCAGACTTGAATTGTTGCTTGTCCTCAAGTAACTTGCTTAGATCACAACCAACATATTTTGTAATTTCATTTTCAACAAAAATCAAGTGTTTGCAATCCTTTAAACTTTGGCAAACTTAAGTATCAAGCTACTACATATACCATAATCTTTTCATCAATGCACATAAACAAAATCAAAGGTATATATCTTTAATCAAAAGCAAGCATAAAAGTAAAATGGATTTTCCTCACGATATTCACTCATGTCACTCAAGTGTATAAGGGTTATGTTTCACTCAAAGCTTCTTCTAAGAGATTACACTACCATAAGCTTGCAAATTCACCTATTTTTCACTACATAGAATACATGTAATCATGGATCAAAAGGCCTTTTACTGAGGGTTGTAATGGGGCTTAGGTTAAGGTAAAGTAAAAAGGGCAACGGCTACTCACAAGCATTCACAAAGCACTCAGTAACGTAGGACAATCAAAAAGAAATTCTGAGGTGTACAAATAGAAACATAGGATTACAACTACTCATCACTATCCAATGCTATTGTTTCATCATTTTTCTCTTTTTTTTGTTTTTGTTTTGTTTTTTAGTAACAATAAACATAAAAGAAGATAGCAGTAGCACAAATCAACAACAACTAAATAGATGTACCTCTAAAACATCTCAGAACAACATATAAAACAAAAGTCCCTAAGTCAAGGATATTAAATACTTAGTACTTCATTCAACTTGTGAAAGGGTTAGGCTAAAAAGTTTCCAGGTTTCAATGCAATGTGATTAATATGAAAACAAACAAGGTCAACAGCTCAAAGGGGATAGCAAGGGAAAAATGACTTGGTGAGTCATTTAAGCTAAAGGTTAAAAACAAAGAAGCCTTTATCATGTCCATAAAGCAAGTAACTAGCATAATATTCTCCAAATAATCATAATATTCTCCAAATAAATTTTTACCACAAATAATCTACAATTCACATTTTAATCGCATTAATAACTTAATTATATCCGAAAAATGTCAATGAATGCATGTACAATCATATTAATGTGCAAAAATGCGCATGTTATAATTAGCTTAAGCTTGATATGCATTTTCCTAATTTTTCAGTACTTTCTCATAATTCACTATTCTAGCCTTAACATGGGTATCAGGATATTACATTAATGCTTGGGCCATTGCACGATGAGATAAGAAAGGTTTGGTGATATGATTGAATCTTCTTATAAATTCCTATACATTTACATGTGCTTTCAATCTTATTTTATGATAAAATACTCAATTTATGCTCAATTTGGGCTGACTAGTAAGTTGAATGTGTTGATATATTTTTGAGCCAAAAAGACAATATTCTAAAAACAAATTGAAACACAAAAGGTTTAATTGTCATAGGAGTCGACACATGTATTTATTGTCTTACAGGGGCGTTATAAATTGAGCATATGAGGCAAATTTAAATGGCTAGCGCAACAGTAGACAAGCTTGAGGTTTGATGAGCCTATGTTAAGACACGACAGCTGGTTGGGAAATGAGAATTGCTACAAGACTGCACAAGCAAAACTGCTGGACACGTGAACATATTATCGCACAGTGGACGCAACAGGAGGTAAGGGCTGGAGAATTAATTGACGCAAAGAGATTTCTTGTGCAACAGGGGACGTGAATGCAGTAGGTGAGATGGAACATGGACTTAAAATGAGCAGCTTAAAAGACAAGCAAATAGAGGATTAAAATTGAAACACGCAGACTTGACGCAAATGGGTTTAAAGACCAATAGAAATCCCAAAGTTTCAGCTAACGCACAGGGAATAAGCAACTAAGAGCATTCATTATTTGTCCCATCAAGAGGGACCCAGTAGAGAATTGGACACACAAATTGACAAAGCAGTAGACACGCAACAGTGATGAAAAATCAGCATGTGAAGGGCACGGCAGTCAACAAGGAAAAAATCACAGGAGACTTCTCAATCAAGTGGGTTTTTAAAAGGAGATAAGAAGAAATGGAAGACAACTATCATCATGGTCCACTAGAGAAGAATCGTGCGCAACTAAATGGATGCAAAAGAGGAACAGTAGCCAAAGAATAGGTGAAACAGATGGACACGTTAAAGGTTAGAAGCTACAGAGGAGAACACGTGATGCTTGGTGATTTGCGTGGAATGAGCAGCTTAACAAAAGGTCTTGGACTTCAACGCATATGCACAGTAGAGAGCGTGCGTGTGGGACAGATGCAATTAATTTGAACTGTGCATTGTCATAGCAGGCGTGGATAGAAGCCTCAAACCCAAGGTCAGTTTAAAGGCTGGAACGTGGAGCAATAGTGAGGAAAGTGACGCAAATTGTTTCATGTGATTTCAGCTTTATGCAGAGGAAGTCAAGACAGCTGGAGGTCTTAAAGTTGCGCACGACAGGGGTTGAAATTAAACCAATAGATGGCATTTCAAACTAAAATACAAGTGAGGAGAGTCGGCCGAGTACGAAGGATAATCAGGCGCACAAGCAGAAAAATCAACGCGTGGGAGTAGATAAAATCAAGACAACGTTATTTGAGCTACAAACAGAAATCACGTTGGAAAGAAGCCACAGCAGACAGGGAGGTCGGCGCAGCCACGCAGACCTAGCTGAATAATCGCAAGTAAACAAAGGAGAAGGACTTGGAAGGAACATGGAGAGCAGACGCACGCATAAGCTATAGTGGGAACGTTGGAAGAGATGTTTTTTTAAAAAGTATTTAAAACAACAACAGTTGGGGGGAGGTTACAAAATACATAAGAGGGGATCTGGAGGCACAATGGAGGAGTGGGGATTTTCTCGAAGGATTGGAGCTCCCATTCTTCTCTTCGGCTACTTTTTCTCTTTACTCTTCTTCTAATGTTGAGCTTCTTTATTTGTATGATATTTGTTACAATGTTCAGGAACTAAACCTCACTTAGGGTGAGGGATGTAGCCTATTAGAAGAGAACTTTGTATGATATGGATGATTGAATGTTTTTAATGAGAATTTCTGGGCTTTGTTCATCTTTCTTGAACTTTATTATTGTATCTATGCTTGATCTCCATAGATGCATTCTTAGGAATCATTGGGTGTGCTGAAGAGTGAACCATGATTCATGCTTAGGAAGTTGAACATCTTGGGTTTAGAGTTAGAGATAACCTAAGCTAGGGTGAGAACTTGAAATGGCTTGTGTTTAATGGATTTGGTTAGAAAGATATCACATTGAGGAATGGATATTTCTAGTTGAATGCTCCTTTATACCTTGAGAAAGGATATAGGTATGTTAGTGCCATTGTTCTCTTAGCCTGCATTCAATCACATTCATATTGTGCAAAGCGATCTTTTTAAATGGTGAACCCCTTTCCCTAATTATAAATCATTAATTAAATCACTTTCTTGATTGCTTTGTTATTCCTTGCAATTTAATTGATCAACCACTCCAATCATTTTTTTTACAATTTTCTGTCGATAACATACAATTAATTAGGTTTAAATTGACTGGTAAAAGAATTGGTCCTTGAGGGAGACGACTTTAGAATATTCACTGTGCGGGTACTAGGACGATTCTATACACTTGCAGAAATAATCGATCACCTGACACAACAAAATCACATCATTTGCATATAAAAGATGAGACAAACACAATTCCCTACAATGATAGTAGTATTGAAATAACTCGTTGCATTGGACCATCTTGTGCAATAACCTAGAAAGACCCTCCATAGCCAAAGTGAACAAATACGGGGACAGAGGATCCCCTTACTGGACCCCTCTACGAATTTTAACAGGTTTCGTCATAATACCGTTAATCAATACACTCAAAGATGGAGTTTGTATACACTGAGATATCCACTGGAAAAATCATGGCAGTAATCCAATCCCATTCATTCAATCCTTCAGGTAGCTCCAACCAATCGTATCATATGCTTTATAAAGATCTATCTTTAAAGCATAGCTATTTACCTTCTTCCCAGAATTATATTCACCCAGTAATTCTTGAAGAAGTAAAATATTATCCCCAATGTTTCGTGAAGGAAGGAAAGCCCCTTGAACATGACTAACAACTTTAGTCAACACTCCCTTCAAGCGCTCCGCCAATAAAGAAGCAATCACCTTATACACCGTAGTACAACACAATATTGGGCGATAATCTGTAACTCTCTCCAGTCTCTCCTTTTTGGGAATAAGACAAATATATGTATGCTTAATCTCTTGCAACAATTTCCCGAAAGAAAAAAACTCTAGGACCGCATCTGTGAACAACTGACCCGTAATATTCCAGGTTTGTTGGAAAAATCCGACTGAATATCCATCCGGTCCCAGTGCTTTGGAGCTATGAAGCCAAAATACAGCCTCCTTCACTTGTTGAGCAGAAAAAGGAGCAAGTAATATTTCCATTCTTTCCTGAGTAGGAGTAAAATGCAGCACATCCCAGACACCAACGCCATTCCCTGAATCAACACTGGAACCCATAAGTTGGACAAAGAACTCCCTAACCTACGTTGAAATTGCTTCCTGCCCTCTCCTCACTTGACCTGTATCATCCATCAACTTTGTAATGGTGTTAACATTATGCCGGTCCAAAATGGTCGCATGAAAAAACGTTGTGTTACTATCTCCCTCCTTGGGCCACGTTTGTCGAGCTTTTTGTTGGGCAATCAATTGGTTCAGCTGAAGGGCCTCCTGGTATTTATGTATGCTATCAGTCTCAAGTGCTCTGAGGTGTTCATCCTGAGGTTCCCTATAACACTGTCTCTGAATGGTAGCCAGCTGTCTGCCCAACTCGTGAGAGTTTCGATTCCGCTGTTTACAGAACTCCTTAATAGCTTGCTTTGCCAACCTCAATTTCTGCATCAGTTGGAATGCTTTATACCCCTGAATTTCAATCCGCCAAACCTGCTCAAGCATAGCCATAAAACCCTCCACCTGTAACAAACCATTAAAAAATCGAAAAGGAGTCCCTCCTCGACGCTCAAAGCTCAGGTTCTGGATGATTATCGGCGTGTGATAAGATAAACCGGGTTCCCCAAACACCGCCAAACCACTGGAAAAATCGCTAAGCCATTGTTGGTTGACCAAAGCCATATCCAGCTTTTTTCGAATGTATATGTTGCCTTTTTGTTTATTCTCCCAAGTGAACCATCGACCACTGCCTCTGAGGTCCACAAGGTTAGTATGCAGAAAAAGGTGTTGAAGCTCCCCTCCTGCTCCACCATGAAAGTTCACCCCGCCCTCAACCTCCGTCACATTATGACAACAGTTGAAATCTCCTGCCACCAACCACGGCCCTTGTATCCCCACCTGAATTTTGTGTAACTCACTCCATAAGGCGGCTCGTTGAAAGGCAAAATTAGAGGCATAGACCAAGGTGACCATAATAAGTCCCTGACCGTGAATCCTGCATTGCAAATGAATAAACTGATCACCCATTTTTATTACCTGCACATCCACTTTGTTCACATTATTCCAGCATAACACCCTCCCATTATAATGAAAAGCATGATTGGAAATGAAACTTCATTGTGGCCCCAAAAATTCCAACTCTTTGTGATCTATTGTGGCTTTAATTTTAGTCTCTAGAAGTCCTACCAAAATAGGTTGAGTATCCACTACAAGTTGCTTAACCATCAGCTTCTTTGAGGGGTCATTCAAACCCCTAGTATTCCAAACAAGAAACGTCATATTAAAAAAAGACACTCCGGGAACATCACCCCTTTGTGCTTTTTCTTCTTTACTTTCTTCTTAACCATAGTCTTCTTAACAGTCCCACCCGAATCCTGAGAGATCTCCCTAGCTTTCGTGACTGTACCGTCCTCTGTCCCAATACACAAGTTGAGATCTACTAAAATAGGAGTTGCCTCACCTATGGACTGATTTACCTCCACTCCTTCACTGCCCCCATCTGCTCCTTCCTGAAGAGTTACATTGTTAGATTCAACTAAGCTATGCCTAGGTGAGTTCATAGGCTGCTCCATATCACCCTCTCCGACCAACACAGCCTTGCAAACCTGTGCAGTACTAAGTTCCTCCCTCTCCGTAGGAAGCACCTCCTCTAAACCCCCTTCTTGGAGAAGACTCCCCTGATTTACCAACCGACCCTGGCCCTGTCTGCTGCCATTTTCATTCACCAACTCCTCATACCAACCTGTTTAAAACACTCTGCCCGTAGACACCCACTTCTTACCTACCACATTTGTTAGATCCCGTTTCTGAAACCCAACTCTTACTTTGATACCAAATTGTTGGATCAGGCTTCCATGGATACGACACAGCAATACAATCACACAATAGCTCCCCATTTTCTCCAAGTCTTTTAATAGACAAACTATCAGGCAATACAACATTCTTTGGAACCTCTATACAGATCTTGGCATATCCAATCCTATCCATAGCAGCTGTCTGTGCATCCATACAAAGGGGTTTACCTAGACCACTAGCAAGATGACTCAATCCTTCCACCGTCCAGTACTCCATAGGTAGGCCATGAAATTAAACCCATAATGGTAGGACTTCAATGGAGCCCCTGTCCAAACCCAAACCCGGCCTCCACTGTCGTAAAAACAGAGGCTGGTCACCAACATGCCAGGGACCCAATTCCAAGATCTCCCTAATGTTATAATTTGAAGAGAACTTGAACAAAATTGACCCATCCTCCATGAGCATTGCTTTCTCAAAGCCACGGTTTCCCCACTTACCTCTTGCCCAAGCGTTAACCACCGAGAACACAACTCATTTGGACCAGAAAAATCCCACCAGCGCATGCGACCAGGCACGAGCTCCCGCCTGCAGCAACTCCACCGGAGGGGACACTACGCCATCCTGAAGGACATTTGGGTAATAATGGAGTTTACTGGAATTCTTAGGAGGTCCTACCTTGTCACGCCAAGCTCCACCCCCACTCTAACGCTACGCACTCTTGCTGCCACGCTCCCGTTCAGTCGACCCCTGTGGACTACCGAGAGTCGCCATCGTCGACAGAGGAGGGAAGGGTCCCAGTGACGTAGACGAGTCACCCATGGCGAGGGTGAACGTCGACGGTCTTGAGAAGGACCCTGGAAAAGTCGGGCCTACCTTGGGTTCAGGTCAAAACTGAAGGCTAGCAAAGGAAAAGGAGGGGTAGAAAGGTAAAAGACTAATTAGGCGGGAAAAGAACTGAAGAGAAAGGAAAGAACATTCAATGAAGAGAGAGAGAGGGCCAAAATTTGACCAGCAACATATTAACAAACCTATATAACATTTTCAGGAGAATCTCCACCAGTCCCTGAATTTTTATCATACAAGTAGCCAAATTTGTTTCACGTAGAAGAATGGAAATCATGTTTTTTTTTGTATTCTATGAGTTGCTATGTAAAGGAAACATACATTCTGATGCAATTTTGCATTAAGCTTCGAATTACAGGCATGGGATTTGTATACAACTATGATCAATTCCTCTATCAGATGAATTTGAGAAACAATTTGGGATATGTAAGTTATCAGTTAACTCCATAGTCAGAGCATTCAGAAGATGCAAGACTCTGCTATCTTACAACAGAAAGGGTTGATTCTTTGCTCTCCAAAAAAAACAAACCTGGTAAACAAGCCAAGGAGATCCAAAGCCTGAGGTACTTGCATTATGTTCGTTACAGTCAATCCCAGAAATAGCAAGAAACCAACCAAATGCCTGCTTACATGTACAATCAGACGTAAATAAACCCACAAAAAAGATTCGAACTTTACTTCAAGTTCGTTAAAGATTGTCAGCAGAAGAACTTTCACTTACGTCCAGTGCCGGCCCTGGGCAGGGGCAAGCGGGCCACCCGCCCAGGGCCCACTATAAGAGGGGGCCCCAGGGCCCCCTCTCTAAACTAACTTAATTTTTTATTTACTCCTCCCCTCTCTAGACTCCTTCGGTCCTTCCCATTAGCTAATGAGTAATGACTAATAACATTAACACTATAAGTCTTGTTGTCATTTATGAGAGAGAGGGGCCCCTCCCAAAACTGTAAGAGTGACGCAGCTAATGACTTTAACATTAGCTTGCGTCACTTGGACCATTTGTATCACTATAACGTTAAAGTTAATTAATGACTTTAAC
>JANKOE010000004.1:4479608-4494181 GCA_026284465.1 Erythroxylum citrifolium
ATGTTGCTTTTCTTGGTTATTTTCCATTCTTAAATTGAACCTTATTCACTCTGAAGGTGGTTTTGTTTTCCTTGTCAAGTGGGTCCTTTTTAGTTCAAAAAGAATAGCCGTTAACTTTTGCTGTTTGAAAATGATTGATCTTGTTAGTACATTGTCCTTGCAACGGCTGAATTTGTGATAAAATGCTAAAGCTTTGCTAGGAGAGGGGGCTAGATATAATTTCATTCTTTTGGTGTTACATGTACTTGGGGAGAAGCATAGCTATTTCTTTTAGATTATTATGTTGAACATGTTAATTAATTAGTTTGGTTGGGTGTTTATGACCCCCTTGATAAGACTCCACTGAGACAAAGATGGGCTTTCTGTTACTTTTTTTCTCATAGGATCAAGAGGTAGTAGTCATCCAGCCATCTTGAAGTATTACATATCCTAAAAAAAGAGCTCAGATTTAAGGCGGAGTCAATTCATTTGCATCACTGGCTTCCATCTTAGCCATGTGGTACTGTATATCTTTTCTTAAGTTTGATTTGTTCTTTCTTGGTCATTTTCCACAGGTTCTTTTTGATCCTTTCCGTCATGATTTGCGCCTATGGAAAGCATACAGCTTCACTCTTCAGGTATACATTTGCTGAGTACGAAGACCTGGTTGAGGATTTGGAGGTCAGACTCTCCAGTGTCTCAGAGTTGGAATAAAGATGATGATCGTGTTGTATCTTCAACTGCCAGGTATATATAATTGGATAACACATGGGACGTGTAATCAATGTGATTTTTCTATATGCGGAGTCGTATTCTTGGGCTACTTATCATGTTATGAGTTTTTATTTTAACTATTGAGGAGGATGAGCAAGCTGACGAACCAGGTATTGAAGCTTTGATATGGGCTATCATCCATCTCATTTCTTGTAGATATGAAGGCTAAATCTTCTAGGGAAAGTTGTTATTACTTTTTGTTTCTTTAGTTTTGACCTGTGTATAAATTTTTTTATTTGTATAAATGTGAATAGACCAAGTTACCTTCAATAAAATTTCATTTTCTAGATATCATCAGAAAGTATTTGAGACAGGTGATATAGAAGAAACGTAGCCAGCTTAGGCATGTGCTCATCAAGCTCAAAAGATGTAGAAGTTTGCATATGTATTGATGAAAACAGGTTGACCTGTGGCATTGTTATCTGTTTTTGTTTCCAGTTAAATTTTAAGAATTCAGGTTAGGAAACTACTAAAACACAAGCCGCAAAAGTGGTAACGGTCATTTGTTGCAGAGGTTACCAGCTAAAGCTGATGGGCTCGAAGTGCAGATTCTCGACCATACCAGATGCACAAATCATTGCAATCTCATGTCTCATCTTCTTTGGATCATACAAGTACTCTCAACACTTGATCCTTTGCTAAGATGTGAAGTTTGGATAGAAAGTTCTCAATATCTGTGCTCTTGGTAATAGTTAGGTACTAAGTCAGATGGAAGCTTAATCACAACAAAGGAACTGCACCATTAGATTTCTAAGGCGGAATAAATAGCAGATTAGTTGAATGGGTTAGTATTTAGATTTGGTCTTTCACCAAAGTGCACAGAAGTTGCCTGGACAAGAGCCCAACGATCCAGCTGATGTAGGCCCATTTTTATTCTCAATTTGATCATGTTCCTTGAAGCTCTGTTTCTTGTTGCAGAGAACAGCTACAGTTGCTGTCATTTCAATGTTTATGCTTATAGCTAATACTTTTTTTTTGAAGATATTGTAGCTAATACACTAAGAAAAACTCGAAGAAATGGCAAAATGGTGGAAGCAAGCTAGAGCCAGTTCTTGGGGCCTAAAATGGCATATATTGATGCTTCTGTTGCATGGGGCTTGAACTACAGAGTTCGAAGGAGCTTTGAGCTGTTCTTCAAGAGTTCTTGAAAGCCCAAATCAGAAGTATTTCTAGGGTCTTGTAAGGTCCTTAAGTTCAGACCTCCAGTCTCCAGAGGGTATGGTCTATGGCAGCCGGCAATGAAAGCATCTGGTATAGCTGCATAGATCAACTTCCTTCACTCACTTGTTAAATCACAACACCGATTTGAAGTGGTGATAGTGAATGGCTGTCTTAACTGTCTTTGCATTTCGGAAACGCAGGGTACGTTTACAAAAAAATAGTTGAATTGTGCCCGAAACCTGCCAAATAAATCAGGAAAAGCAAATTAAAAACTATGTACAGTAAAAGATTTATTAATTCGTAGTGATTGAGGTTGATGTAGTAAGCTATTTATTTTGTAATATGAAACATCTTTTTTTTAAGTAAGTCCGAACTTAAATTGTTCAAGTTCAGGCTTATTTGGGGCCTAATTCTTTTAAACAAAATAATGTCATTTTGTTTAGAAAAATTAGACCTAAGACTAATATGAGCTTGATTTGACCCATAAATTTAGACATATTAAAAATGTCTAAATTTATGCTCATTGTTTAACTAATTTAAGATTGATAAATTAGGATTTATCAATTTTAAATTTTAATTTAATTAAATCAAATTTTAGTTCGTTGATTTTGAGTTGATTAGTGAAGTCTTATATGATTGTGATCATCTAAATTCAATTATAAAATATTATGACTTTATTCAATATTATCAAAGTCTTTAAAATAACAATAGACATTTAAGTGTATGTCATTTTATGTAGAATTATTAGAGCGAGAAGGAATCATGTTTTGCGGTGATTATGAGCTCAACCCGTTTGATTTCCATTGGAGTGTATGTTTTGATGTTTTGTAGTAATATGCAATTTGATACCTGTTCGTGACAGGCCAGTATACAATAAACAGTAAAGAAGTCCATGATCAAGTTACATATCCATACATGGTACTTGACGATAGTCTCTGAGCTTGAGCTTAGGCCTAGTAGTGGCAGAACCGATGAGAGCATCTATTCCGTTCATTCTAATCCACAGCCAAAAAGTCACAAAACAAGCATAAAGTTTTGCTGGTTTGCTTTAATGATATGAATGTTAGTTATGACATTCCATAAGGTAGAGATAAAAAACACATCCCAAAACAGAGAGACAAAGAGAATGGTAATTAAACTATAATTTTAATGAGTAAAAAATTTAACCAATTCAGTCGATTTAACTTTAACTACTATTGTTTGTTCTGAATGTCCTTCTACTGATGTAATTCAACCAGGTTTTCTTCGATCTTCTAGATCTAGGTCGGGTGTATTGGGCGAGTCTGTCGACTCGGGACTAGGTTGGTCCGGTTGATTCGATTTTTCCTGCTCGTTTTATTCGTAATATAGTATCAATTTCAAAAAAAAACTGTAAAAATTTCAAATTGTTTAATTTTTGGTTCAGTTTTTAATTTTCTGGTTCGATTTACTTTAATAACTATTGTTGTTAAAAAGTAATTAATTTATTAATTAATTAATTCTTATAAATTAAAACAAATAAATTAATTTTTATTCAACAATTTTTTTAATTAAACTTCAAATTTTTCGGTGAATAAGTACAATATTTTTCAATGGTATTTCAAATTCTTTAATTTTATTTCATCTTTAGACAGCTTTATAACGGTCTCATACTAGTTGAACTTTCAAATATTAAACTTCTTATCTAACCGATTTAACTTCTATTATGATATTTAAAACATTGCATAATTCACGTCACAAAATACCTTCTTGTATATAACTCAAATTTACTGGGTAGACGGAAAGAAAATGCAAGGAATTGTGAACTGTTGCAGAATCCTGTTGAACAAAATTGCAAGAACCTATTACAAAGCCGAATGGATTATACCAATTATGTAGTTTCATACTTGGAAATCTAAATGTTCAGATTCAGAAGCTTCGCAAGAGTCGCTGGAAATCTAAATGTCCAGATTCTGAAGCTTCGCAAGAATCGCCGTCTGCTATAGCTACATGACCATTGACTACATTCCAAAAAAGCTCAGCAGTAACATGCAGACAGACATCCATTTTGGTTCTTTCACAGGAGACCAAAGTGATTGTTTATTCCCGTGAGTAACCTGACAGTTTAGATTGGCAGGCCAAGTTGACATATTTGGCATGAGAAGGTCGCAAATTAAGCATTTCTAACAGGAAGCCTGATGATATAGTTTTGCTTGTGACATTAACAATCTGATATTTATTATTTAAATTGATTTTATTATTTAGTTTTGAGTATAGTTCACATAAAATCAAAAGTTTATTTAAGGTTGAAGATGACGGAAACCCCTTATTGGAAAGGTCTTAATATAAATCACCAACTAAAGCGATGGACTCAAAGTGCAGGTTGTCTGCTAAACCACATGAACAAATTATTGCAGCCTCTTGTCTCATCTTCTTTGGACCAGAAACAAGTACTCCAACACTTGATTCTTTGCACTCAAACAGAATTTCTGCAATAAAAGTGATAAGTTGGACAAGGATTTCAACATCCAAGTAACCAATTTCTGAGTGAAGCTTAACCATAAGAAAATAAATGCTGCAACCTGAGCCCAATTTAAGGCACTAGACAGTGAGCTCCAGTCTTAACCCTTACCCGACCAGGTCTGAGGTAGCCCAGCCAGAGCTTGAGCCCGACTTGATCTAGGCCAAGCCAAACTCAATCTTTTTTCAAATTAAAAATGCAAAACAATGTTTTTTTTTTTGGACAAAATAAGTTGATTTGCTTATAAGAGTTAGATCTCAGGTTAAACTGAACTTGGATAATTCAAATCTGAATTTAATTCGAGGCCTAATTTTTCAAAAAACTAGCCCGGGACTTAGGCAGCTGGAGCCTAAGCCCAACCCAAGGCCCCATTTTTTAGAGAACTGAACCCGAGGGTCGTAGACTTCTCTACCGCACATCACTAATAAGTATAAAAATACCCTCAATTGCCCACATCACATGTCAATATATATATAATAAATCACAAATTATACAATTCATAGACAAGCACCAGACACCATTAGATGAAATCACACACAACACTTACAAGATGCATCAAATTACAAAGCCGAATAGCTTGTTTTTGTTGGCTTGTGATAATGGAATGCTAAGCATGTCTCATAACCCCGAACTAAGCTTTATGTACGTCTTAATCAATCCC
This sequence comes from Erythroxylum citrifolium, assembly GCA_026284465.1. NCBI lineage: Eukaryota > Viridiplantae > Streptophyta > Magnoliopsida > Malpighiales > Erythroxylaceae > Erythroxylum > Erythroxylum citrifolium. The sequence goes on from JANKOE010000004.1 coordinate 4,484,663, forward strand.
ATATTAAGTAACTTATTATTCTGCAAACTTGCCGTCTCCTGGCTAATGATCATTAACTAAATTCTTAAAAGCAATATCTACCTAGTTGTAATGCCCTGAAAGGGCTAGCTTAATTAGCAGAAGATGGGACACCAAGTGTCTCTTGCACAAAGGCCATGGGTCAAATTGTTTGGAATCAACAAAAACTCGCGCAAAGGGGTAGGTTTACTTTTTTATATTAAAAGTTCAGTATAATCGGCTGTGTTATTTAATTTTAAATTATTAATTTGTGGTTTAAAAAATATATAGATTTTATTAAAAATAATAATTATGCTTTTTATTATAAAAATATGTAAATATAACAATATTCAATAAGAGTTCTGCTCAAATACAAAGTTTAGAAAGATTTAGTAATATACAGTCTTATTTCTACTTCGTAGAGAGACTCTTCTCGAATAGATAAGGAGTTCGTTTCAATCATTTTAAAGGAGATTGTGAGGTCAAAGTACTTTTTAGCTAGTTTAAAGTAGGACAAAAAAAAAACATTATTCATTAAATATAGCACTGCAACAGAAGGAACCAACAATGGGGCGTTACTGAGTTGATGCCTGATTTATCAACTCCTAGTCACTCCAATCAACACTATGCATGCAATTCTTAAAAACAAACACAAAGGACACTGCTAGGATATCAACCATATTATGGTGAAGTTGACAGAAACTCTTTATTGGAAATGTCTAGCATAGATCACCAACTAAAGCTGATGGACTCAAAGTGCAGGTTATCTACCAAACCACATGAACAAATTGTCGCAGCCTCTTGTCTCATCTTCTTTGGACCAGAAACAAGTACTCCAACACTTGATTCTTTGCAGTCAAACAGAAATTCTGTCAAAAAATGGTAAATTGGATAAGGGTTTCTACCAATTTCTGAGGGAAGCTTAATCATAAGAAAGTAAATAATACGGACAAAACTGAACGGCTTACTCTTTAGATCAGGTCGTTCACCGTAGTGCACCGTAGTAACATCAGAAAGAGACACAATTGGGACACTTTCCATTTCTCTTTCAGCAACGAAGTACCACCCGAGTGTTGCTAGTGGTGGGGGACTTTCTATGCAATGAATTCGATTACTTACTCTCCTACTCTTTTTCTTGTTCCAGAGAACAGCTGCACTTGCTGTAATGGCTATGCTTATGCACATAGCTAACATTGTTAGAGAAATTCTCAAAGCACTCGAGAACACTGGCTTGAAGTCTTTATCTATGGGATAAATGTAGTAGCGGGTTATAAGTCCAATTATGGTGAGAAAAATGATAAAAGAAGAAGATATGATTGTAACAAGCCAAAGCCAGTTCTTGGAGCCTAAAATGGCAGAGATTGGTGCTTCAGTTGGCAGGGACTTGAACAACAGAGTTCGGAGTTCCCAGCTATCCTTGAAGGGTTTTTTGTCTCTTGTAACATAAGCGTCAATCTTCAGTTGCAGATTCGATAGGGAATACTGAGTTTCCGATATCGGGAGTAAAAGCTCAAGCATTGCAAGTTCTGAAGAATTCCTGAATGCGCAAATTAGAAGCACTTCTGGGATCTTGATATATTTTGTCTTGCTTGCAAAGATGAGCTCCCTTATTATGGATATGAAAGGAGTAATCCCACTGCCTCCACTCACCATCACAAGCTTGTCATGCCTAATTGTACAGAAACATCAGTCAGTGCGTGACTTTACTTACAGAATCAACATCAGAGTTTAAGGGCTAACTAAAATATTTTGACTGCAATTGTACCAATCTAAATTGGTACACACCTCAGGAAGTCGGTTGAAGCAGGTCCATAAGGCCCTTCAACTGAGACCTCGAGATGGTCCATGGCAATCGGATACGAAAGATCCTTATATAGCTTCTGAGTCCAACTTCCTTCACTTTTAATCATAACACTCAATCTCTCAGGTTCCAAGTCGCAATTTGAAATGACGGTGAATGGATGCCATTGCAGCCTGGAAATGCTTGGCACGTTTATAAACATAATGCTTGTTGAATTATACCTCAAATCTGCCAATAAATCAGGAAAAACAATAGAGTAAGAGATGAATTATCTCAGATGATGAGTTTAATTACGAAGCAGAATGTTAAGTCGTAAGTCATTAATCTCACCAGGGCTTTTAGAGAAGTTGAGTTCCAAGGCTTTACAGGGCAAAATACGAGCAGAAACTAAACGAACACTGTTTCTTGATTGAAGAAACCTTAAATAACGATCGACCATAAAGAGGTAAAATCCAGGGAGCATAATATAGGAATAACTGATGCCAACATGAAAGATGAAGAACAAGACGAAGAGAATGTAGAGGTAGTGAGTGTAAAAGAACACCTCGAACTTCTTTCTCCTTATACGAGTAAGTGCTGTTGCCCATATTGCAAATCCAGCCATCAGAGATAGCTCTCCTGCTAAGTTTGATATGCCACTTTTGTCCCATTTCAGCACCTGTATCCTCGGTTAAATAAGAGTTAGCGTTCAATTTTACAAGACTAAATTTAAGTTTTTTTTAAACAGAAAAATCCAACTACTTTTTAGATACACACTAAGTAAATTTTTGAATTGACGCAAAATTATCATATAAGATTTTGAGTGTTGTTAAAGAAATAAGGCTATGAAAAGAAAACTATATATTAAGGGATCATATTTAATAAAATCCGTTATCTCATCGTTAACTTTAAGTTATATAATAAATTTAGTTTTATTTATAAAAATTAATATAAGTTTCAGAATGAAATTAAGTATTTTATAATAAAAAATTATATGAGTTTAATTATCTTTTGTTTATTTACTTAAATAAAAGAAGATATGATTTTATTTTCATACAATAACAATACTACTACCTAGTAGAGCTCCCGTGAAAAGGTCCAATAATATGTAGCCTTAATTTAACCAACAGAGAGACAATTTATAAATAATATTAAAATCTTCTAGTCAATAATATATATTTAAGGATGTCGATCATTTATGTCCAGCAAGAAGTTCCCATGTAGATTTGTTGTGGAAAGAACTGTGTTTTGTAGTGATTATGAGCTCGGCTATTTTGATGTTCATTACTTGAAGGAGATGACATTTTGGTTGCGACAAATCACATGACCTGAAGCAAACTTAGTTTACCTCTGAAATCTGGTCCGTAACAGCCCAAAATCCAATGTAAGCTACACCATGACCAGTGAAGAAGATCATGACCAAGTTACCTAACCACATATGGTATTTGATGCTTCCCTCTGAGGTTAAGCCAAATAGTGGCAGAACCGTTGATGCTCTAGTCACTGGGAAGAAGAGAAATGAGAAACATATGTTTCCGACAAATCCAAACCTTAAAGCTGCTACTTGCCATTTAACGTCTTGTTTGGAAACCCTATCATCGGAACGGTAACTTCTTAGTTACTATTAGATGTTCTTAAGACGATGTAGGTGTTGTTAAGTTCTTACACTGGATTAACCGATTCGGCTGATTCTGGGGTAACGGTAATGAATCTGTTCTGTGTATAATTTGAGAAAGACCATATTAATAGTGTTATGAACATTGTCAAGAACACCATCTCTATGCCTGAAACAATCCCTAAAGGCCCTTTTACGAGCATCGGCCTTCTCCATCCCTCCAACCGTTTGTTCATCTCGTCATCATCATCAGTTCTGTTAATTAGAATCCTCTCAGCAAACAAGCATACATAAACTTTCTTTATGTATATAGCTTTTGGTTTAGGAGATAATTAAAGAATTTAATAACTAGGCCATTGACATTCTCTTGCTACTTACCTTTTTGGTCCAACGTTGTTGAATGTTTTCGCAAGGTGGAGATAAAAACATCCCAAGATAGCGACAAAGAGAATGGTAAACGTGTAAATGAGTATAGTAGTCCCTGAAAGGATCGAAAAGTTAAAACTGAAACTAGAATGATACAAAATAGGTAGCTTATACAGTACTAGGTACCTTGTATTCCAAAATAAGTAGCCTTGGCCTTCTCCTCGTTGGTTAGTAACCATATGTGGGAAAATGTGTTAGTGGGAACCATTATCACCATCATAAGATATCCAAGCAACACTATTAAAGCCACTAACCTGATCATTTTCCTAACCATATAATTAATTCGGTTTCCAGGATGAGGAGGCAATTGATCTTTCACTACCTTCATCTTCATCATTTTCTCTCTAGGACAGTTTCGAGGAAGTTTCACTAGTCAGATGAATTGTGTGCAGAATGGCAATAGGATTTAAACCTATTTATAGGAAGCTTATCCAAGAATATGATATCATATTAAAATTTTGGTGTTTTTATTCAATTTAATTGTTACTTTAGATGTATGTGTTATGCTATTATTCGACATAGTAAGTTGTTTAAAGGGCTAGTGTAGAGAGCATTGTAGTATGCTGTTGTATGTTCAAATCTACTAAATATACCACCACACTTGCATAAACCAATTAAGGATTATCTAATGTTTAAAAATCGGACTGAAAGATAAATTAGTAAGACAAGATGTTTAAAATTTAAAAGATTCAATCGATATTAGATCGTCTTAAAATCGATTAAAGATTGAATAAAATTAAAGAATTTAACAAAGATTAAAGAAAATTATTCTTACATATCAAAAACTTAAAGTTTAATTAAAAAAGGACACTGATAAATAAAAATTAATCAGTTTATTTTAGTTATAAAAATTAATTAATTTACAAAAATTGATTGACTAGTTAATAAACTGGTTGATTTTTAGCAACAAAGATTTTTAAACTAAATAAAAAAAGTTAAAAACCGAATTGAAAATTTATCAATTCAAGATTTCACCGTTAAACCGATCAAACCAGTTCAATTTTTAAAATATTAAGATTATTAGATTGAGAGTTAATTAAATCAATAGATAGTTGTTAGGAGTTTATTAGTTCAATATCAAATCATATTACATATATGTAATCATATTACAAAAATATTAAATTAGTGATAATTTTTTGATTGAATAACAACTTCAATTCAATCTCAAGAAAATCACAACTTAAAAAGTAATTAGCCATAAAATTAATTAGTAGTCCCTTTTATAAGTCAAAAGGTCTTTAGCTCTTTTATTCATTTTATAATCTCTTATTGGATTTTCTAATCTATCTCATTCTTGAATTTTTGACATATTAATTAAGGTCCAATCAATAATTTAAAATAGTTTATGCTTTTTTATATGAAACCAAACACTTTTTGTCTAGTTATTCTAACTCAATATCATGTTATTGAAAATTATTGTTCTAGTACTGTTTATTATGCTTTAAAATCAGACTAGTCAAATAATAATTTAATTCAAAATTTTAAAAATGTAAATAATTAATAATATTTTTATATGAACTTACAAAAATTTTCCCTTCTCCTCTTTTTTAAAATAAGATTATGATAGTAATTTTTGTTAATTTAGTGCTAATTTTGGTTTTTAGTTTAAACTATAATATTTTTAAATTCTTTGTTGATCCCTTAATGTAATTTGGTTAGAACCAACACTTCAAATAGTTTTGGGCAATATTAGCTTTATTTTTTGTTTGTTTGTGTAATTATAAAATCAAACTAAATTAGTAAGATGCTAAATTTTACTTTAAAAGCATTTTTTAATATCATTTTCATTTTTAAAATTAAAAAATAAAAACCCGAATCAAACCCTAGGATGATTTTGGTTGAAGTAAATTAGACAAACAATTTTGATCTCAAAACAAAATGAACTGACCCAATTTTGATTGCGATGTCTTCATCTAAATCCTTTCAAGTGGTATTGAGGTATGTTTCACTCATTTTCAAAGAACCTATACGTTTGTCATATAGTACGGCTCGCCTGACGATAAGGACAACCTATATTGCTATCTGAATTGCAACACTGGTTCATTTCATATAATATGAATGGTGTGCTGAATTATTAGCCAAATACTTATTTATATGAAAAATATTAAGGACTGTCATGTCGTATAATCATGTTGATGTTTTGGTAGGCGGTTTATAATAGTAGCGATGTTATTAGTAGAACTTTTTTCTGAATTTTTTTTATTTATATGAAAAATATTAAGGACTGTCATGTCATATAAGCATCTTGATGTTTTGTTAGCCGGTTTATAATAGTAGCGATGTTATTAGTAGATTTTTTTTCTGAAATTTTTTTATTTATATGAAAAATATTAAGGAGGCATGTTGATATTTTGTTAGCGGGCTTATAATAATAGAGCTTTTATTAGTAAAGTTTTTTTGTAGATTTTTTCTAAGAAATTTTTTTTAAGAAGATAGTAGACTGTTTGATAACATAAAATAAAAAATATTTATAATTTTAACTATATTTTTTTAATAAAATTATTTATGCATATAAATATTATTTAAAGTATATTGAACAATATGCAAAGTACAATATATTAATTATTATATAATTTTAAACCATATGTAACATAAATGAAAATATATCTAACCAAATCTTTTACATGGATTATAACATAAGTAAAACTAATATAAAAATAAATATTAAAACATATAAAAAAGCCAAATAATATTATATAACTCCCAAAATAAACATGAAGATGAATTTGTGGATATTGTAAGAATTATGCATAAAACATAAGGGTAAAAAAACTAGAAAATAGGCGCATTAATTAATCTGAAAAATTTATCTAAAAAGACGCTTTTTTTTAGAAGCTCCAAATTTGAGTTTTTTAAAAAGTTATATCTTGGCTACTAAAAAAGTCATTTATATTAGAGAAATGCTTTTTATTTTACAATCAAACACTCTTTTTTTTTTAAAATAATTCCCAGTAGAGAAAAGTGCTTATTTACCCTCCAAAAGCTCAACCAAAATAGATACTAAGTGTATTAATTCTAATTTTGTGTATTTTACTTGAAGTTAAAACATATTGTTCTGTCAGGCAATCTAGTCGTTCATATCTGCTAAGGCCCATCTGATGATCTGAACACTATCTAGTATGTAAATGGATAAGCCCAATAAATAGCACTGTTGCATGAACACTTTTGTGGATTCGATCATCAAAAACAACCCAAAGCCATGAATCCAGTGAAGACCTTTCTCTCACAAATCAGAACTCCCAGTTGGCTCTAAGAAACGTGTCAGGTTCCTGATACTCTAACCAAACCACAGCTCCTAGTTTAATATATTTTGCTAACTAACTTGATAATTTGGTCTCTAATTCATGAAATTAATAAATAATTAAACCCTAACTGCTTTCATCCTACTTTAACTTACACGCGCATGAAGCTAAAGTTGACCCAACACTTCTGAATCAGATTTGACTCGGTAGGTTTCAGTTCATGTTAGTTAAATGATTATATCGAAGTGGAGGACGTGGTGGTAGACTTAGCAGAATTTTCGGTGTTCAAGTCGTGCAAGATATGACGTTGGAGTGCAAACGAAGGTGAAGAACCACCTTCTCTTGACCGAACCCCATGAAAGAATAAGGAAGACCTTAGACTTGACTTGACCCATTTTAATATTTAACTTGGATAGATATGCTTCTGATTTGGATGGTAAAGTGTTGTAGTCAATGGGACTTCCTACACTCTTTTTCTTCTAACCTGAGAAGATTAGAAAAGCAGCACCAATATCTCGAGATAGGGAATAATCAAAGTAATGCCACCCAATGTCATGAATACTTACTACACAACATCTCGAGATAGGGAGTGTAATTTAGCCTCAAAACGATTTGTAGATCCAAAAGTCATGGTGTTGAAAGGGTTGGCGATCAAGATCTTAAGAAGTAGACTATACATAACAGATTGGAATTCTAATAAATCAGATATTTGATAAATTGAAGTCAAGTGTTCAAATATCGGTTCCAAAGAAGATGCCGACCATACTTGACTGTACTTTACAAAAGCATAAATCTCTTCCACCATTTCCTTTACCTAAGCCACTGCCATTGATAGTTTGAGAATAAAGAACTGGGAGAACAAAAGGTGATATCTGCATTCAAGATAAGCTTTGTTCTTGACCTTTTCTGGTCTGAAGCACCTCTCTTTAGGAGACATCTTTTCCTTACTTTGGAGACTGAACTTCCATTGCCCAGATTTATTAAATAAATCTTTGTTTGACACGAATAGTCGCAGTCACTTGGTCAAATCATGCCTAATACTGCTCTGCTCCTAAGTCCTAACTTAGTCAAATACTTTCTAGAGCCCTTAAAAAGTGTTACAATTATTACTCCAATCCCATTATATTTTTAGTTTAGATTCGTGGTCGATACTTAAGACATGTTACGAGGAATGCGATATGCTTACAAAAAGACAAAAAGTGGGTCAAGTGGAAAGCTTCCCTAGTTTCGATTTACCGACCACATTATCTTAGATGACCATACTAAAAATTCTTGTCTATTAATGAACTGCATGCACTGTTAGGGATGGTATAGTGAACTTCAATCATTGTTAAGTTGGCCATGGATAGCCTTAGATATTCACAAAACTATACAATCATTTTGATATACATGCCATTGCTTTATTGCTTTAGAAGAGACTTAAAGATTTAAAAATATCGTAATAAAATAAATTAAAATTAAATAACATTTAAAAATAGTGGAAGAAATTATCTTCATTTATTGAAAATTTAAAAAAAATATTAAATAAAAATTAATTTTACGCTTCGAAAAATTTAGAAAAGAAAACTATTAAATAAAAGTTAATTAATTAATTTTAGTCTATAAAAATTGATAGATTAATTGATAAATTGATAAATTTTTAAAAATAAAATTATTAAATTAGATTTAATCAAAATATTAATAATCAAAGTTAGTAGTTTAAACTTCAAAGACAACAATAGTACAAGATAACGAGGAATGACTTAAATAGTGTAAACTCTTCACTTAAGGCTCTTCCTTACGGGAGATCTTAAGTTCAAGTCACGTAAAAAGAGGAGAAACGAGAAATTTTTTATGTTGATAATCTTCTAGTCTCCTGAGCAAAGCTCTTTGATCGGATTAATTATGGACGTCTCACTTCCAGCGGTAGTGTAGAAGTTGAAGCTATTAGAGCACCCAAAGGCTGTTGGAAACTTGATGCTAAGCAGGGTCAATGATTAATCAGCAGTTGAACAATTAAATATGTGACGATTCTTTGTACGCAGAAGTGTACAAGTTATGTAGGAATTTGAGAAATCTTGAAATTTCAGATTTATCTCCTTTGCAATTCTTAAGGCGAGGTCTTAGAAACTTAAGATTAGTTTGACTAAGTTAAGATACCTAACCTAATTGAAAAAAACAACAGTACAAATATCATCTCTACAATTAGCTGTTCTGTTTTCACAAATATCTTCAACGTGATACTGAATCTATTTATTTTCTGTCTTTGTTATAATATTTAGTTAAAGTTTTTAATAATATAATTAATAACTCAAATTTTATTATAACTCAATTAATAAAGAATTAAAAAATGAAGATAATAATTTTTACAATTAAATAATTTAACGTTATTTTAATCGAATTTGAACTAATTTATGGTGAGATTGACTTTTGGACGTGAAAGAGAACAGCTGGTTATCACTGAGTGAAAAAATACTTGT
>JANKOE010000004.1:4494281-4513442 GCA_026284465.1 Erythroxylum citrifolium
GGGGGTGGCGGGGGGGGGGGGTTTTGGGTTGTAGAATGTGAACTATTTTATTACAAGAGATAAAATTTATCTAATCAGAAGGTGCAAAAAGTGACAACTCTTAAATTTAGGTATGATTTTACAAATTTGTACTATAATTTATTAATTTAAATATATTTATTTGAATTTTAGTTTCAATTATTTTTTATTTTTAAGTCTCTATATAATTTTTAATTCAAATAATTATAAATTCAAACTAAACTAATAAAATCAAATTTTATTATACATTCTACAATTTAGTATCAATTTTTAAGATTTGCTTCATATCTTATATTTGAAAAAATTGTAAATTATAAATTTAACCAAACTCTTATACAATATACAATCGTTTTGGTTTCAGTAAATGAAAAATTATTTATATTTTATATTTATTAATTTCAAGTCTAATTGTCACTCATTTTCAAACATACATAAAAGTGTAGACTAACGAGTGAGAATCTTTAGATCAGGTCTTGAATTTAAATCCAAGCTAAATACATGTTATAGTAAAAGGTCGAGTACTGCCTCCATATATAACTCAAATTGCTTTACAAAGAAATAAAGAAAAATAAGGGATCGTGACCTGACGCAAAATCCTATCGACCTGAGACAAACTGATCATATCAAATTTGCAGAACCTGTAGGATTTGTCATGTTTTATGGTTTGCCTGACGATGAGGACAAACTATAGCTTGCTTATTGAGTTGTAATGTTGGAATATTACATATAGATGAATTGTGTGTTGAATGGTATATTCCATCAGGAGTTCAACTTATTTATAGAAAACTATCCAGGACTATAACTTCATATTGGGGTTTTGTTTAATCTAACTATTATTTTACCCGCGGGTGTTATGTCTTTATTAGACTTAATAAGGGAGGGTACAACATTGAAAATTGTAATAAAAGGAGATCTAGTAATATGCAGTATTATCTATATTTAGTAAAGAGATTGCTTTCAAGTAATACTAAGTGATTGTTTGGATGAGTTTTTGGAAGGTCAATAAGTATTTTTCTCTATTACAAAAGCCCTTTTTAAGAAAAATTGGCGTTTGATTGTAAATTAAAAAATCACTTCTTTAATAGATATAATTTTTTTGGCAGTCAAAATAAAGCTTTTTAAGAAGCTCAAATCTGAAGCTTCTTAAAAAAGTCTTTTAAATGACTTTTTTGGGTAAATTTTTCAGATCAATTAATGAGCCTATTTTTAGTCTATTTTACCCTTATATTTTACATATAATTCCCTCAATACTCACAAACTTATCTTCATATTTATCTTGCAAACTCATTATTTGGTTTTTTATATGTTTTAATATTTATTTTTAATATTAGTTTTACTTATGTTATAATCCATATAAAATATTTGGTTAGATATATTTTTATTTATGTTCCATATGGTTTAAAATTATATAATAATCAATTTATTGTGTTTTGTATATTGTTTAATATATCTTAAATAATATTTATATGTATAAATAATTTTTATTACAAAATAAAATATAGTTAAAATTAACAGTGTTTTTTATTTTTATGTTGTCAAACAATCTACTATATGAAGCTCTTTTAAAAAGCTTTTTTTTAAATAATAGTCAAATAGTTAACTGACTTCTTAGAAAAAATTTTCTCAGAAAAGATATACATAAAAAACTCTACTGACAAAAACTCTACTAATATAAGCCCATTTAAACAAAAACTTAATAAAGAGATTGTTTCGAGTAATACTAACTATATCAAACTTATTAAATCAATTAAAGATTATTTAATTTAGTGTAAGATAGTGACTACTACGAATATTTTATTAGAAATAATAAAAATTATTGAATTATATTATATCTAATAGAAAACAACTCTTGAATATAATGATTCTATTAAAACTTCATCTTTAATTTGAGTGTAATTTTTATTAATTTTAAGTCTTATTTTCATTAATTAGTCTGTTTAAGTTTTATTACGTATATTTATGAATTAACAAATGATTAATTTGTATAAATTTCATTTTAATTTTAGTTCTACTTTTATTAATCTTTATGAAGCCTCTAATATTGAAAATCTTCATTTGTTTTAAGAAATATTAATTTAATTTTTCAGTTAGAGCAATTATAAATTTAAGTTAAATTGTTAAAACTTAAAATCACATATATATTATGCATTTTAGTATCAAAATTTTAAAATGCAAATTTTTGTACTATCATGCTTCATGAGTTAGAACAATTTAAAATTTGAAAATTTAAAAATAGTAAATTACCAACTTCTTTTTCTTTTTCTTTTTCTTTCTGGTGAATCTTTCGAAAATAATCTTTTTACTAATTAAGGGTAAAATTATATACTAATAAACATTCTCAAACTTCATGTTTCATCGAAATTTTTTTTTTATTGTCGTTATTATTTATAACACTAACTCAAACGAAACTGTAAATCTGTTTCTGTTTGAGCAAATTGCAGATGTTATGATTAGAGTAAATGATAAATTATTTTATATTACTTATTTTAAATTTTGATTTTGAACCAAATTGAATAATCATTTTTCATTATAATGGCTTTTCCTAAATTCTTTTAACCAAACTCATCTTCAAAGGTATGGAAAAGTGTAGCTAGAGGATATAGGCATTGAATTTAAATCCAAGCTAAATTACATGTTATATAGCTAAAATTACTTTATTATAGTGAAAGAAAGAAAGAAAATAAAGGATTGTGACCTGTTGCAAAATTCTACTGAATTGATACAAAACTCACACAAATTTTCTGGAACCTGTATGTTTTGACGACGAGGACAAACTCTCGTACAAAATCTCTAGAGCCTGTAGAGTTTGTCATGTTGTACGGCTTACCTGACGTTGAGGACAAACTATAGCTTGCTTATTAGTATTACCGCAGCCCTAATTATCTATTAGTGAGATAATCTTAACGCCTATTTGGTTGAGCTTTTATTAGTAAAGTTTTTGTTAGTAAATTTTTTTTCTGTAGATCTTTTATAAGAAGAACTTTTTTAAGAAGTCAGTTGACTGTTTAACTATCATTTTTAAAAAAAATTTTGAAAGAGCTTCATATAGTAGACAATTTGGCAACATAAAAATAAAAAACACTTTTAATTTTAACTACTTTTTGTAAAAAAATTATTTATGCATATAAATATTATTTAAAATATATTAAACAATATACAAAGCACAATATATTAATTATTATATAATTTTAAAGAAACATAAATGAATATATATCTAACCAAATCTTTTATATGGATTATAACATAAGTAAAACTAATATAAATAATAAATATTAAAACAAATAAAAAAGTCAAATAATATTATATAAATCTCAAAATAAATATTCAAATTGAGTAAATAATTAAATCATAATAAATTATACATTTTATTGTAATAGATAAGATGAGTTTGTAACATAAACGTGAGGATAAATTTGTGAGTATTGTTAAAATTATTTATAAAAATATAAGGACAAAAAGGACTGAAAAATAAGTTTATTAATTGATCTGAAAATTTTACTAGAAAAAATCATTTGAGAAGATTTTTTGATAAACTCTGAATTTGAGCTTCTTAAAAAGCTGTATTTGAGCTGCCAAAAAACATCAAATCTATTTTAAAAGTATTTTTTATTTTATAACTAAATACTTATTTTAAAAAAATTGTGGTGAAAAAAGTACCAGACAGGCAATTAGCTTAATAAGTTATCAAGAATCTCCGGCTTCTAAGTACATGTTCATTAGCTAAATGCAAGCAGTAAGATGCTATTTTGGAGGAGACAGCCGAACACAAAGTGGGATACAAAAACTTGGCGGCTAGGCCACTTTCGAAGTGTTGAGGCCATGTGTCCTGCGAGTGTTTTGACAAGTTTAGATTGGCCAAAGGGAAAATTACAATGAAGTGGGACACAATCAACTTGACATATATAGGCATGATTTCATAATAAATGTCGTTGGTTTAAACAATTTTTGAGAGCATGATTTCGTAATAAATGTCGTTGGTTCCAACAATTTTTTAGTAAAAATTGTATAATTAAAAATTAATTATAATTTATATCAATTCTTAGTATTGAATTTTTAAATATGAGCAAAGTATAGAGTTCATTATCATAAATTGGGGTTGGGTCCACTATTGTCCAAATAACTAGAACTAGTTGTTTGAATAGTTACCCTTACTACTTATAAACCCTTTAACATTTTGTTGTTTAGGCAATATGAGACACTCTAACATTCCTCCTCAAATGCAACTGGGGCTGGACCTGGACATCCAGTTGTCATTTGAAATATATGCAGTGGCAACCGGATCGGGCCGCTGGGATTGGACATCTAGACGGACAATAGAGAAATTAATAATTCGGATCAAACCTACTCTGATACCATATTGAATTTTTAAATATGAGCAAAGTGTAGAGTTCATTATCACAAATTGGGCTTGGGTCAACTATTGTCCAAATAACTAGAACTAGTTGTTTGGATAGTTGACCCTTACTACTTATAAACTCTTTAACATGTTATTGTTTAGACAATATGAGACGCTCTAACACTTAGTATATTACTAAATTATACGCAGATTTTTTTTAAAATAATCAAGTTAAATAAAAATATGAGGTAATTAACAAATAAAAACCTAATGTTGATTATTAAATTGTACCTTTACACCACTCATAAATCCTCTTAACTCATTTATACGAAAATAGGATTATTTAATAAAGTATTTTTAATATCAATTTCATGAAAAACATATATAATAAAAAAAGAATCAAATTTTATAGTAAAGCATCTTTGTAAATTTATTGTCTTGTTATATTATTGATGAATTATATTATATAAAGTAAATTGATTTTGATTTTTGAGATATAATTGTTTTTTTTATTTATTTAACAATACGCATATTAGGATCATTTTCTCACAAATATAACATTCCAACAAAAAGAAATTAAGTATTCACATTAAGGTATTTTTATCATAATGTATAGTAACAATACCAACAACAACTCAGAAAAAATCACGCTTTGAGATATTCAATAATATTCAGGCTTACCAGAGCCAATTTCAAGAGTTGAAATGCATAAAGATAGTTTATCATATAAAAACTTACTAGAAACCAAGTTTTATTCACTATTTTTGTTATGTTTTATTTTGTCCTTTTTTATTGAAACTTCCACATTAAATATACAATTCTTTGAAACAAATGCAAAATGACAGTGCAAGATAATCAATCACATTATCCTGACGTTAACTTTGGTTATTTTACAGGAAATTCGGATGAACTTGGGGACTAGATTGTATGTTTCCAAGCAGTGGCCTCATCTTTCCGGTGAGTGACTTTACAGTTCAGGAGGAGACATTCATGGAGATCGTTTCTGCCACGAAAATATATTTGATATACTGTTTACATATACAATTTCTTGGAGACAAATACAAAAGGACACTAAACAAGGGAATCAACCGTATTATACATAAAATGACACAACCCCTTTCTTGGACGGGAAGAGCACAAATCATCAACTGAAAGCTGATGGATTCAGGTGCAGGTTTCTCTGTCAAACCTGATGAACAAGTCGTTGGGACCTAATGTCTTATCCTCATATATAGAATAGCATAATCTTATCTCAGGATATGTCATATAGCTTATTAATAATAATTGAGTTAATAGTTAATGAATATAACATGAATTATAAGAAAATTAAGTGACTAATATAATATTTATTACTCTAAAATAGTTAAGAGCAATGTATTCTTATTTTCAATGTTATTATTTTAAAAGTTCAAATCATTTCGTAGAAATATTGATTATTTTCATCATGTAATCCATTTCAAGTAGATTTTATTAAAGTTTAACAAACATGAATTTTAAATATCATTACAAAAATTAATTATTAAATTCAAATATTGTATTTATTAAATATAATATTTATTTAGAATCATATTGCGTATGATTAATAGTTGAGTTATATGAAGATCACATAAAAAAAACTAGTCAAATCACTTTAAAATTTACAATACTTAAGTATTCATAATATGTTTTGAAATATTAATTTGATATATAAATATAAATATAAATGATTTAATTGGATAACTATATAAAAACTGAAGAATTTAATTTATAAAATCATATATATTATTTTAAATAATAATTTATACTAATTACTAGTATATTAAAAATATAATAGATCATCCAAAAATGATTAAAGTGAAAAAAGATATTTTAGTTAAATTAGACTTTATTACAAAGTTTGGTAAAAATAAATATATTAACAAGGACTTAGTACTACTGTGCTTAAAATTAAATAAATATTATTAAAATTTAGTTGAAATTGAAGATATTTTAATTAAAATTATCAAAAAGTTTTAACCCCTTTAAAGGATTTAATACTTCTTACATGTTCTGATTACAATATCAGAAACAAACACTTAAATTGATTATATTAATTTCTAATTCCATATTTTCTAGGAGCTATTTGTTATGCAAATTGAAGTGTCCCAATAACCAATGATTAAAAAATTTAACACATTCAGTTTGTTTAATCATAAAAACTTTGAACTGTCAAATTTTTTGGTTCGATTTCTTTTAATAACTATTGTTATTAAAATCAATCAGTTGATTAATTAATCTGTGAATATTTGTAAATTAATATGTCTTATAAACTAAAATAAATTAATTAATTTCATTTAACAGTATCTCTTTTCAATTAAACTTCAAATTTTTCTATAAATAAGGACAATATCTTTTAATCATATTTTAATTTTTTAATTTTATTTAATCTTTAGTCGATTTTATGACGATCTAATACTGGTTAAACCTTTTAAATTTTAAATCTCTTATCTTATTAATTTAACTTCTGCTAAGATTTTTAAAACATTACTAATTACGTACTTTTTCTAGGAGCTACTTTGCATGGATATCGCTTTCGAGATAAAAACTCAGGAGAAACCAGCGTCCTTGTATTGTTCGTTAACACTTCCATACAGATACAGTTCTTGGTAAACAAATACAACTACAAGAGACAGACACTACTATACGCAGAAAATGACAGAAACCCACAAGTATAGCGTAAATCACCAACTGAAGCTAATGGACTCAAAATGCAGATTGTCTGCCAAACCAGATGAACAAATTGTTGCAGCCTCATGTCTCATCTTCTTTGGACCGCAAACAAGCACTCCAACACTTGATCCTTTGCATTCGAACAACATTTCTGCATTAAAATGGAGTCTTTGAATAAGGATTTCCAATTTCTGACCGAAGCTTAAGCACAAGAAAAGAATTGCACATCAAAAAGGGGTGAAGCCAGAAAATTTTAATCAATTTATGATATAGTAATAATGAAATATGTTAAACTGAGATTATTATAATTATTAATAAATTAAATTATCAAGTAAGTGATAGTATTAAGAAATTAATATTGGTATTATATTACTAAAAATTGATTAAAACTTTTATTTAAAATTTTACTTTTTTATTTTAAAATATAGTAAACATAATTACAAATTTATTGGTATAATTTTTGGAAAATTTTAAATTTGATAAATCTCTATATTTTTTTTCTCATTTTCGCAATAAACATAGTATATAATGAATGCAATATCAAATAATATGAACGTAAATTTATGTAAAATAACAAAATGGAATGGCTTTACTTACTCTTTAGATCAGGTCTTTCACCGTAGTGCACAGAAGTAGATTGGAGAAGAGACTCTTGTGGGACACTTTCCATTTCCCTATCAGCATTGATGAAATACGACCCTGGTGATGCAACTGGGGTGGGAACTTCTATGTTCTGAATCTGATTACCTTCCTTGATGCTTCTTTTCTTGTTCCAGAGAACAACTGCACTTGCAGTCATGGCTATGCTTATGCACATAACTAAAACTGTTAGGAAAACTCTGAGAGCACTCGAGAAGTCTGCACTGGAGTCTTGATCAATGGGGTAAATGTAGTAACGGGTAATTAGGCCAATTATGATTAGGAAAATGATGAAAGAAGAAGATATAATTGCACCAAGCCAAAGCCAGTTCTTGGGGCCTAAAATGGCAGATATTGGTTCTTCTGTTGGCTTGGGCCTGAACCAAAGAGTTCGAAGGAGTTTTGAGGTATCGTTCAAGGGTCCTTTCTCTCTTGTAACAAAGGCCTCAATCTTCAGGTGCAGGTTCGATAGGGAAGATTGAGTTCCCGATACTGGGAGTAAAAGGTCCAGCATTGTAAGTTCTGAGGAGTTCTTGAAAGCGCAAATTAGAAGTATTTCTGGAGTCTTGATATCGTTTGTGGTGCTTGCAAAGATGAGCTCTCTTATTATGGATATGAAAGGAGTAATGCCACTGCCTCCACTCAACATCACAAGCTTATCATGCCTAGTTATATAGAAATCACACAATCAGTTCGTGATTTTACTTACAGAAGCAAGAACATAGCTTGAAATCCACAATGGTACAGACCTCAGGAAGTGGGTTGAAGCAGGTCCATAAGGTCCTTCAACTGAGACCTCGAGATGGTCAAGGGCGATCGGCGATGAAAGCATCTGATTAAGCTTCTTAGACCAGCTTCCTTCACTTTTAACCATAACACTCAATCTCTCAGGTTCCAAGCTGCAATTTGAAGTGACAGTGAATGGATGCCATTGCAGCTTGGAAATGCTAGGCACGTTTATGAACATAATGCTAGTTGAACTATACCTCAAACCTGTCAGCAAAACAGGTGGTGTACAGTAAAGCATTGCAGAAAAAAAAATGTATCTCAAATGAGTTTTGAGAAACGGAATGTTAAGTGATTAATCTCACCAGGGCTTTTAGAGAAGTTGAGTTCCAAGGTCTCACAGGGCAAAACACGGGCAGAAACTAAACGAACACGTTGTCGTGATTGAAGAAACCTTAGATAACGATCGATCATAAAGAGGTAAAATCCAGGGAGCATTATAAAGGCATAACTGGTGCCGATATGAAAGATGAAGAACAAAACGAAGATAATGTAGAGGTAGTGGGTGTAGAAGAAGAGCTCGAACATCTTTCTCCTTACACGAGGGAGTGTTGTAGCCCAAATTGCTAGTCCTGCCAACAGAGCTACCTCTCCTGCTACATTGGATACCCCAGTTCTATCCCATTTCTTCATCTGTAGTATTGCATGATTCATGAAAATGGCATCTAATTAGTTCTTTAGAATCATGAATAACTCAATGTTAGGAAATCCACTCCCTTTTTAAAAGAGTTGGCGGAAATATGACAAAATGTCTTCGGTAAATCATAAATGTTAGAACAAAAAATAGAATATTAGGAGTTCAGAATTCAAAAAGAATTTTTTACTCTTGTATTATGATAATATCGTCACATTTTTTAGGCAAAAATACCCTTTTATTGACTAAAATAAATTAAATCTCTATATTTTTTGCTTTATTTCATTATGCCCTCTATTTTAAAAATAAAAATTATTTAAAGCATAATTACATTTTGATTATTAATAAATAAAAAATACTAAAAATATCATTGTATTTATAATTATACTTCATGACTGTTAATTTATAAAAAAAATTAAATAATTAGTTTTGACATAAAATTAAAAATAAAGAAATTTTATTGAAGGTGCTATTTTTTCATAATTTTACGTTCTAACTATTAATTGATGAAAAAAATATTTTTTTTGTGGGTTCCTTTCTCACCATTATTTCACAAAATTAGAAAAATAATAAAAAATTGAAAATGTCATTTTCTTCAAAATGCCATTTTTTAAATTCTATTTCATAAATAAATTTTCTTTTTTAATTTTTTTAAATTAACACTCATGAAGTACAATTGTAAAGACAATGATATTTTAAGTATTTTTTCCTTTTTTATTTATTAACGGTCAAGATGTAATCCATGCTTAAAATAATTTTTATTTTTGAAATAGAAGGTACAATAAAATAAAGCAAAAACAAAACAGAGGTTTGATGTAATAACAGCATAATATAGGGGTAAAATAGTCTTTTTAAATTTTAAGCTCCTTTGATTGGTGGTCAAATGAGGTAATAAGTTCATTTCTAAAATAGAAGAGGACATACCTTGCCAAGGGGTAAAACATAGGGGGTTAAATGTATTTTAGCAAAAAAAATGTTTAAAAAACTCAAAAGTTAAAATAATAAGACAATATATTTAATGTTTAAAGGATCTAATAGGTATTAAACTATTATAAAATAAATTACAAATTAAATAAATTTAAAAATTTTGAAATATGATTGAAAGAGAATGTATTTACTTAGAATTTGAAATTTAATTAAAAAATATTATTAAATAAAATTAATTGATTTATAAGAACTTATTAATTTATAAAAATTTACAATTAATTAATAAGTAAATAATTTTTAATTATTAAATTTAATCAAATCAAAAAATTAAAAATTGAAGTAAAAAATTAACCCATTCAAAATTTTTATAACTGAACCGGTCAATCAGATTGCGTTTTTAGTTATACGAAAAAAAAGGCAAAAGAAATTAAATAAATTGGTTGCTTCATGGACCATGATTAAAAAATTATATAAAAGATAACGTAATGAAAAAAGCAAAACAAAACCGCCCCGACCACGTTGACGTTGAATAAAACAATACATTCTCCTTTTTCTATTTAACTGGTCCCAAAGCTTAGGAGATACTTTACAACAAGAACTGTAGATAGTTGACTTGGGGGACCTAGCTCCTCCAAAGAACGAAACGAGATCCTCTGTCTAGTTTTATTCTGTCTTATTCTGTCTCATAAAATCTCAGTCATTTATTTTGCGGGACCTATGCGAGTCTCATGCGGGCTCCACATAAATAAATAACTGAGATTTATTAGACACAATAAGATATCATAATATTAAACAGGAGATCTGGACTCCCAAAAGAGACTTTAGTCGCATATAGACACACATTTAAACAGAACTTTCACCAAAGGAAGGAAACGATTTGTAACAAAACTTTAACTTACCTCTGAGATCTGATTTGTAACAGCCCAGTAGATAATGTAAGCTAGACCATGAGCAGTAAAGAAGGTCAAGACCAAGTGGCCTAGCCACATATGGTACTTAATGCTAGCTTCTGAGGTTAGGCCGAATAGTGGCAGCACCGACGACCCTCTAGCCACCGGGAAGAAGAGAAGTGTTAGGCATATGTTTCCGACAAGAGCTAGCCTTACAGCTGCTATGGCCAATTTTGATTGCCATCTGAAATTAAAAAACCCCATCGACAAGTTTATTAGTTACATTCCCTATATTGCATTAAAAGTAGTTCTGTGAAGTTCTTACACTTTCTCTCCGTTCTTTGCAGCTGACTCTGGTGTTACAGTGGCAAAGCTGACATGTAAGTAAGTTGACAGAGACCAAATCAGTAGTGCTATGAACATTATTAGGAAAGCTATCTCTATTCCTGAAACAATCCCCAGAGGTCCTTTTACGAGCAACGGCCTTTTCCATTTGAGCAACCGGTTCCTAAAACAAAACAGACAGTCAGTTCATTAGTTCACATAATCTACATAATCCTGGAGTATAGAAGTTGGAAACCTTAATCACATAGAAATTAATGAGATGCAAAAAACAGTTCAGATTGTTAGTCACCTTTGTGATTCAATCTTGATCGATTTGTTTCCCAGGTGGAGATAGATGCAGCCCAAGATAGATATGAAGAGAATGGTAAACGTGTAAAGCAGTAATGTCATTCCTGGAAGAAGGATTAATACATGTTAAATTTGGTTTTCTTCACCATGTGAAGAGCTTTAAAAGATCAGAACAAGTTAACATACCTTGTGTTTCAAAATAAGTAGAACTTAGTTTTGCTCTGATGTTAGGTGACCATATCTGCTTATATGTGTTAGTAGGCATCATGATCCACAGAATCAGATAACCCAGCAAGACCATGCAAAGCACTAGCTTGATCGTTGTTCGAGCCACGCTGGTCTGGTTCTGAGATTGAGGAGGCAATCGTGTCACCACATTTGGCTCCATTTGATCTTTCTCTCGATCGGAGGGAGATTGAGAAAGCTACACAAGTCGTTAGGATTCAGGGGAATTGTGTGTGGCTTGATGGTGATATGAACCTATACATATATACAGAGACAGTGTTGCATGTATTGCAATATTTTATATATAGGTAGCTTGACAATAGGGACAGAGTTATTTAAGCCGCCAAGTAAGAACAATGGGCATGTTATGGATCCAATAACAGTATTTTGAGATAAACATATATATATATATTTAGGTCCAATTTAATATATTTCTTAGATCTTTTAACTTAATTAATTGGATACATTTTAATGTTTTTATTCATATGTTTAGACTTTCAACGAGAAATTTTTGTTAAGAATATTAACGAAGTTCTTGTTATAAAAACTGAACCATTTCGACTGATTTAATAATGAAAATTTTGAATCGAACATCTTTTCGATTTGATTTAGTTTAATAATTTTTGTTGTTAAAAATTAATCAGTTAATTAATTAATTAGCTAATTTTCATAAATTAATCAATTTTTATAAATCAAAATAAGCCTGTGAGTTTTCAATTAACTGTCTTTTTAATTAGACTTTAAAATTTTTTGATAAATAAGGACAATCATTTTACAAAAATTTTAATTTTATAATAGTTTAATACCGATTGGACCTTTTAAACTTTAAACCTTTTGCCTTATTAGTTTAACTTCAAATATGATGTTAAATTTTTTTTTGAAACGAACTAAAAATTAAAAATTAAAATGTCAAAAAAATAAAAAATAAAAACTAAAAATATATTTATCCCATACCATATTTTTGAACTATAGTTTAATCAACAAGTTTTGAGGGTTAGTATGCAACTACCTCATCATTAGCTCATTTGAAAACAGTATCTATCCAAGAGTCAGAAGTTTATTTTAGTTGTTCCTATCGAGATTGCGAGGCCAAAGTGGAAACAAATGGTGGGACTGAACCAACCTGACATTGTTTACTTGCAATCAGTGGATGTGTTTACTTCTCGGCAGGCTCCAAGCTGCATGCTTCATGCAACTATACATGCCGCTGATGCCCATCACTTTCATTGCATTTGCTCATGCCACCTCTGAAAGTTACTGTTATGGAATTTTTATGATGCAATTAGAATGTTCTTAAAATTTCCCCCCAAAAAAAGGGTAGCCATAGCCGAGTTTGAAGAGTTGGAAAATCCAAGGTGGTGGATTCGGGCATGCAGACTCATGTGTCGGAGTACGTGGTTTGTGTTGGTCGTGTGTTTAACGTGTGGTCGTGCGTGTTCGGTTGCCGATGTTGTCTCTTCGCAGGTGCTTGGACCATCGTCCTCGCCGTTTATTGCTCTTCGCAGGTGCTAGGACCGTCATCCTCGCCGTTTATTGCACTAAAAGTTTAATTTATGGCATTAGAATTGGCAATGATGTCGGTCAGAAAATATTTTTTAAGTTTGAATTAGATCTCCATAACTCCTCTCTGATTAAAGAAAGTGAAGAATTTTATTTTTATCTAAACAACTTTACCCGACATTTTAATAACTAAACCAATTATATATGAAATTTAAGGTTTAAAAGCTCAATCATTATTAAATTATTATAAAACGAATAAAAAATTGAATAAAACTAAAAAATTTAAAATATAATTAAAAATAATATACTTATTTATTGAATGATTTGAAGTTTAATTGAAAAAACTATTGTTAAATAAAAATCAATTGTTTTATTTTATTTCATAAGAACTTATTAATTTATCAAAATTGGCTAATTAATTAATAAAATAATTAAAATTTTAACAACAAAAATTATTAAAATAAATTAAAACAAAAAATACCAAATTAAAATTTTTACAGTTAAATTGGTTGAATCAGTTAAACTTTTTAATCATTAAATAAAAAAATTGGGCAAAGCTTCTACAAAGTGCTCCACCGGAAGCTTGTCTGAGTTTCAACTTGACTCGGGTCAGGCCCAAATGCTAACTCTGTTAAAAATTTGCATGGTGAAGTCACAGATGTCTTGAGTGCAGTTTTCACAACACTGAATGGCCTAGAAAGAACAAGGTTGATTAACATGCAATTAGCAGAACAAATGATTACTGACAATCAGGTAGTTCGGTTAATTGCATCTCTTCGATGAAATTCTTATTGATCGTGATCTCCAG
Source organism: Erythroxylum citrifolium (assembly GCA_026284465.1). NCBI lineage: Eukaryota > Viridiplantae > Streptophyta > Magnoliopsida > Malpighiales > Erythroxylaceae > Erythroxylum > Erythroxylum citrifolium. The sequence goes on from JANKOE010000004.1 coordinate 4,508,366, forward strand.
AAAGAATTACAATTTGGAATTGAAAGAACAGAACATTCACAGCAACCATCTGCAAGAAAAACTGCTTGCTTCTCTATAGAAAGAATTCAGATTGTATTTCAAAACATGGAATCTAACCACCAATTTGATTCATAAGCAATGTACTGGGCTCTAAAGTTCTTCAAGGTTAAAAAAAAACAAAATGCTAAAACAGAAACACCGGTCTGTAGTAACTATCAGGTCACAATCAAAGAAAATTTTAGGCAATCTAGCATCAAAGAGAATTCAGTTGAACATGACAAGAACGAAAAGCATAAAGGATTTATATTAACTAGCTATAAATAGAATTAAACAGGCAGTAGAATACAGGAAAGCATTTAGCAATTCGACTATCAATTATCAAAAGATATTCCCAGATCACGTGGTCTGGCCGGAGCACGTGGGTTATAGGCTATTGCGTGCACCTGATGAGACGTAATAGCTTCTGGTAAGCAGATAAAAAAACATATACACTGCACAAAAACTATTTAAGTAACTGGAAATACCCATGACCTATAGCAGAAATAAAGAGTACTATCCCTCATATAGCTGGACCAGTTATATCAAACAAGAAAGCATACGTATAGAAGATACATCATGTTCTCAGTGATAGTTGTTGATTTCCATTCTTCCTGTCAGCTTCCTCGATAGGCAATTTTGTCCATGCAAGAGAATTCCGGACTGCCCTCCTCTGGAAAATCGTAGATAAACTCAGAACCAAACAGAGAACAGCAACCAGAGGGATTAAAACACCAATCTTCTTCCTTGGCCAATTCTTCCAAACCATTCCTTCACAGATACTTCCATCAAGACTACCCATAGAATTATTCATCTTCATGATCTCCAAACCATTCAAAATACCATCTACACCATATCCCTTGCTCATGTTCGAGGGTCCAATGCTAACAGTTAAAACATCAAACTTACCACCATCAACTAAAAAATCCACATAAAATGGAGCAGCCAGCATATAAGTAATTAAGGAGAGATCCAAGTTTTCATATGCCAAATGCCCATTCACGTAGACATTAAAATTCAACAAACCAAGAGCTATACTAGCAATATCACAGAAATGCAGTCTCACAAGATATCTATAACCCTCATCAACAGGAAACTCCCATGTCATGTTCACATTTGGAATTGAAGCATTTTTGCTGGTAATCACTCGAGCAGTACTATACACAAAATCCGGGGCAACTTCACGGCTAGCACGCCCATCCCCGTACATAATATACCCACTGAAATACACCTTTTCTGAATCATGACTAGATTTGAAGAACTCATCATCAGGAACCCATGTCCGCCATACTGTATCATTAAAAGGTGTCAACTTCTGACCCCCAATATTGACCCTATAGAGGGTTTCAAGAGCTTGCTTAGTTAAACCATCAAATTTCTCAACTTTATCACCATTAACAAACATGGCCACATCTGCAATTAGATCTTTAGGCGCAGAAATCACTTCAATTGCATTCACGAACCCAATATTATTCCTTTTTGCAGGAACAAATGTGATTACAAGCTTATCAGAATCAACCCACAGAAGATATTCCTTAATCACAGGGTTCGCCGCATTCGATACAAAAAAATCACTCAACACCACATACCCCTCAACCAAAACATGAAATCGAGCTTCACTCAAATCCCAATTCGAAGAAACAAAAGGGTCGAAATGTAAACGTACCACGTGGGTCCCAGGATCCTCGATCCGGAACACATATTTAGAAGGTTGCTTGAAAACTCTCGCCGTGTGATAGATTTGTTGAGAATTAGGAACTGGGTTTTGGTTAGCCACCGGGATCGTCAGAAATGAAGACAGCAAAGGCGAGTTGGAATTGGAAGAATCGTCATCGGAGACGAATCGGCGATTGAACACAGAGGAATAGGCCGCGGAGCCACAGTTGATAAGGTAATTATCAATCGGAGAGAAATGTCTGTGAAAACACAGAGTGAGAGAAAGCGAGGAGAGAATACACAGAGAGACGAGACAGAAAGAGGTTGGATGATGAGACTTCATGACCATGAGTTAGGACAACACAGTTACGATGTGCTCGTCGGGATTTTGGTGTAACCGAGTCCGAGAAGAGTTGACTCCGGAGTTTACGCGTTCTAGCAAAAGCTCCATTTTATACGCGCTTAGTACAGACAGCCCAAACGATACGTTTTGTTTCAAATTATTATTTTATAATAAAATTATTTCTGAATATGATAATGATAAAGACAAGAAAAACATTCACCGAACGCAGGGAACGAGGTACTGTCTTTCAAGTTTCTGTCGCCGCAATTTCGATACCTTCGCCTTCTTTACATACTCCAACTTCAAGTAACATAACAAAGTGTCATGTTCCTTCCAGGTAAGACCCTGCGACAATTTCTTCCAGGAACTTGCTCAATACACAAGCCAAAGTTCTCTGTTAGTCTTTCCATTTCTTTTGAGGACTTGGGTACGAAGATATAAAGTGTAAAAACACTGTTCTCACCTTGTCCCACAGGTGCTGATCAGGATCCTTATAAACTCTCACCCTATGAATCAGAGAAGGATTAGGCATCTTCCAGTTCCAATCAAAGTTTAGCCGCGATGAATTTTACAACAAAAAAAATTTGTAATTAGCGATAGAAAATTACCGATGGAAACGAAACTGTAGCAAATTATTAACAGAAAATCATATTCTGTCAGGTAACATTATAAGAAAATTTTTTATTTTGCAACAGACAAAATATCCGTCGTAAATGTGGAGAGAAATTATTCCGACAAATTTTTCGGCGGATGAAAAATTTCCTTTGGTAAAATAGGTGGGAAGGCTTGGCGGCATAAATAAGTGATGGGATTTACCGACGGAATACAGTCAATAAATTTGAAAGATAAATATCACCGTTTTCTTAAGCTTCAAAGGGTCTAGCATTGGTGTTTCCCCTCCTCCATCGCATTTGCCTTTTCTCTGTCTCATCGTCGTCCCACCGTGCTCCTCTCTATCCCTACCGAAGCCCCACTATCCTCGTCTTTGTCGCTACCGAAGCCCCCCTCCTCCATCTCTCTATTCCTCCTCCTCCGTCGCATCTACTTAGGGCCTCAAAGGGTGTAGCATCTACTTCGGAGACAATGACAACTAAGTATGGTCTCTAACTCTTCTCTACAACACCATGGTTTTGTTATGCTATGAATGACTCTTTATTGTGATATATAGTACCTATAAAACCAATGGACTAAATATTATTATAACTTGCCTAAATGTAAGGAGTGAGATTTCATTTTCTAGTTTTTCTTTTTTTATAGTTCTTGAAGAGGTTAAGTTTTTCTTGATTTTGAGAAAATAAAGATAATTGTTTGATCGTTTTTTTTGGTAGCATCATCCCACCACCTGAGATGCTTAAATTTGTATTTAGTGTCATGAGAAGATGTTGATGATCTTGTAATCTTTTGCACTTCGAAATTCGTCAAGGAAATCTTTTACTTTGAAATTTAGTACATTTATTCCACTGTGATTGCTTTAGAGCAGTTTAAATATTAAAAAAAGCATATACAAAATTTCACAAAAGATTAACCATTTTTGATAATGAATTAATACATGATATTTTTGCATAACTAAAAAATGAATATGTAATAAATGGAATTCAAAAATAACATAGAAGTTAGTCTACTTAGGATCATATAACAAACATTTGTGTGAAGTAAAAAAAATAGTATTTCAAAATTATACTAAACTTGTACTTCGATTATAGTGTGATGTTATTTATTGTATAGAGTTATGGTTTTTTTTTAATGCTGTGATGGGATTCTTTATGCTTAGTTGTGGTATTGACATATTAAAGTAAAGATAATATTTATTTGTATAGTATGATGGTACTTTTATATAGAGTTATGATATAATTTGTGTGGTCATGGTATTCTATAGTTATTATGTTGATACTGTTTATACTTAATTATGGTATAAACATATTAAAGTTGATACTTATTTGGATAGTGTAATGATATCTTTTATATGGAATTATTGTATAGTTTGTAAGGTGTCGTGTTATTCTTTATATGTTGTGATGATATTATTAGTACTATATTATGTTTTTTTTAGTACAATGGAAAATAAACAGAAAGCACAAAACGCTAGACTAGCGCAGCTCTTGCCGGTACACAGCTTCGTGCTTGTCCCGGTGCATCAGATGAAGAATTGGTAGTGGGGGTTCTTGCAGAACATGGAGGCCTGGACTAGCCAGTCCGGCGAGAGTAGCCAAAGTATCCGCACACTGGTTCCCTTCTCGATGGATATGCTGGATCTGCACCTCCCAGTCACGGCGGAGAAGATGGTGGGTATCTGTCAGCAAAAAGTTATCAAGAACAAAATCAGTAAAAGAAGAGGATAACAAATTAATGACTTCTAAGGAATCCACTTCAAGTATTATATAGCGGTACTCTAGTGACCAAGCTAGGGTAAGGCCCGAGTGGACTCCCCAGAGTTCTGCCGAAAGAGGCGAAGCACTGCCAAGGTAATGTTAAGACCCGCCACACCACTGGCCGTGCCAATCGCGTAGTAACCCTCCCGCGGAAGTTCTAGACGATGAGGGCTTAATTGCGCCGTCGGTGTTGAGTTTAATCCAAGCCTCTGGCGGAGTATTCCACCACACTAGGTTACCCGCTGGTAACCCATTGGTGGAGAAGACACAACTTTCCACATCCCTCACCTTAGCTATTCAGGCCACAAAATCAATCACGGCTCGCGTACCCTCCTCGGGCCAAATAAAGTTCGTCTAAAAAATACTTTATTATGCCACTGCCACAACATCCAACAAGCGACTCCGAAAGTGGTAGCCCAATCGCCCTGTAACACCAAAGAGTGAGGCTGGAGATTTGAATGAATCCACCTTTCCGGGTCCTGTTGAAAAAAATCCCAACTGACCACTTCCGGGGAGAATTTGTGCCAAAAGGCTGTCACTCTAGGGCAATCCCGTACGACATGGATAGCAGTCTCTTCCTGTCCATAGAAATGGTAACTGCTATCCGTGACGATATGACGTGTAACACCCAAATACCCCCTGGGAGGATATGTGGATGCCACCCAAGACAGAA
>JANKOE010000004.1:4589634-4608913 GCA_026284465.1 Erythroxylum citrifolium
TGAAATTGTTGGTTGCACTGAACTCATAAATGGACGCAATCAGTGGAATTTGTATTGTCTTCCCTCTCTTTTGCACTTCGTGATAAGTGGCTACAAGCATGCGGAATGCTTCCCTGAGGAGTCACTACTCCCACCCTCACTTACCTCTCTTGAAATCAGGGATTTTCCAAATCTAAAATATCTCGAATACAAGGGATATCGGCATCTCACATCTCTTCAACGTTTGTCTGTTTGTTGTTGTCCAGAGCTCCGATTGTTTCCAGAAGAGGGCCTCCCCTCCTCCCTCACCTTTCTTGGCGTATGGGATTTACAAAACTTAGAATCTATTGTCAACAGCAAAATTCAACGACTTGCTAATCTCAAGGAGTTACACATCTACAATTGTCCTAAGCTGAAATCTGTGCCGGAAGAGAGGCTACCTTCTACTATTACTTCGCTTAAAATATTGGGGTTTGCCGATTTGGAATCTCTCAACTCCAAAGGACTTCAAAATCTCACTTCTCTTAAAGAAATGTGTATCTTTAAGTGCCCTAAACTCGAATCCTTGCCAGAAGAGGGCCTGCCCTCGTCCCTTTTTTCTCTGAGTATCGGGAGTTGTCGTTTACTAAAGAAAAGGTGCGAGCGGGAGAAGGGTGAAGATTGGCCCAAGATTTCTCATATCTCCTGTATATATATTTAAATTGGAGTAATTGTATGGTTGAATTAATTTGATTGTGTTGATTGTATGTGAATAAGATTGGTCTTGAGTTCAAGTCTTGAAAGTGAAATCGCTTTAAAACACTCGTAAGGGAGAGTTTTGCCGCCCGCAAAAGTCCTTCCCGGTTCGAATCTGAACTAGTTGGTTACCCATGTAGTGCTGGATATCGAGTAGTTTAACCAAAAAGAAAACTTGTATTACTCTTGCCTATTGTTTGGCTTATCCTAAGTTGTTTATGTATTTATAAAAAGAGAAAATGCTAATAAGAAGTTGTATGTATTCTTTCCCATATAAGACGTGAGTGGGGAAAAAAAAAGTACATGCAGTATGTATGCCAGTTTTTTTCTATTCAATGCATTCAGAACAAAGCGTTTTTTAGAGGATCCCTGGAGGAATTTTAATAATCTTTCTTTTTACTCCATTCTTCATTTTTACTTGAAAGAATCTTTGGAAAGGCCTTTCGTTTCTACAAAGTTCAACCTTGGCGAGAAGGTACTTTTTTTTTGGTACATCGGAAAGTTAAAAAGCAAAAATTAAAATAAAGAAACAAGAAAAATCATTATCTCAAAAAGCACACTCGTGAAACATCAGCAGTTAGGTCTGGCAAAGAGATCTGGAGGCGGTGAAACTCATTCTTGAAATTCCTGTCAATTTCTGCTTTCTCGTTTAGCAAGGGAATCTGCTATTCGATTTCCTTCCCTTAGAAAATGATGTCATAGAATATCTCAATCACAATCCTTACAAACAATGATATCAACGACAATATTAGCTAAGGGGTGAAACAACCAATCATCACTAGATATTAACCGAAGGGCCTCTAAAGAGTCCGACACTACGATAATTTTTCAAAACCCAGTGCGCCAAGCTATTTGCAGCCCTGTCTTTGTGGCCAGTAAGTTTCAACCTGAAAAGGCTAATCTAAGAAGTGGCAATTGGAACTTACCTGATTATTGGGCTCGATCAGTTTTGCAATGTGACCATCAAACAAAGCCCATTGGGAAAAGAAACAAGAAGATTTTGACATAGGGTAATAGATTACTACTTAAATTGAAAGGGAATTCCTAAGACTTGATATGACCTCGTCATGATTTTAGGAAAAGTGCAATGCCAAGACATGTAAGAATGGGAAGATGAGTGGGGTGCAAGTGTTAAAATGATTCAAAAGTGTGTTCAGTTCAACAGCCAACTTCCGACCACATACGAGAGAATGGGGTTTTGTGACTTTCATCATGTGAAGTGCACTTAAAGAGAGAAAAGGACATTTGGAACTTTCAAGACCTTATCTATCAAAAAGTTACAGAAAAGCCAAGTTGATTCAAACTCATAAACAAAAGGAAACCCCACTTAGCTTTGCATTTTGTCGGTTTTCCTCTCGTGAATATACACGTGAACTCACAAAATCTCTCCGTTACGTAGGAATAAAATTAGGTATTACAGGATCTCTTTAAATTTTGTGAAAATTCTATTAAATCTTATCCACATATTTACATCTCGTTTAAATATATATATAAGATTTAATAAAAAAAGATTAAGACAGCTTAACTGAAATAAAAGATTTCGTGTAATTTAAAGAAGCAAACCATCTAAATTTGGGTCATAAATTTGATTTAAGTAATTTTTACGAAGTCAAATTTGGGAAAAAATTTGGGAAAAAAAGCATAATTTAAGGGTAAAAAATATAGACTTCTTTTATAATTTAAGAAACTTTTAAAAATGATATTTAAATTTTTCCAAAAAATTAATTTTAAAATATATTTTTTAGACTTGGGTTAAAAATAACAACAAAAAATATATATTATAAACATCAAATACTGTTTACGTGACGATTCAACACATCTCTTAGATTCAAATTAGGCTAATTAAATGTAGTTTGAATTGATAACATATTATAATTATTTTAAATTATTAATTTATATTAAATTTAATTTGTTCAATAAAATTTAGAAGTTGAGTGAAGTTATTATATTAGTGATATTTAATTAGTTTATGTTTGAAATTTATATTAAGTTTGTTTCATTGTTATTTTTAACCAAAATTTATAAGAAGGTATTTTTGAAATTTTAATAATTTTAAAAAGTTTTTCTAGATACCCCTCAAAAAAAAAAGTTTTCCAGATTTTTAAAGATTAACGATTTTTAAAATTTTCTTAAACTATAAAAAGGTAGATGTCTTTTACTTACAATTCTAATATTTTAAAATTATAGAATTATAAGTCAACATCTTAATATTTAAACTCTTAAAAATTCAAGAAGACTTCCTTTTATTATTTTGATTTTTGTTTCTATTTTATTTTTAGTTTTCTATTTTTTTTTCAAATTCAGTAAAAAAATTTATTTGTTTGAGTTTTCAGTTTTTGTTTATTTGAGTTTTTAGTTTCTGTTTTTAATTTTAAAATTTTCCAATTTTCAAAAATTATGAAAATTATAAAAAGTGATTTTTTTGTTTCTTGTTTCTGTTTTTTCATAATCTGATTTACTCTCATTTAATATATTATTTAATTATTTAAATTTTAATGAAAATTATAAATAATTTAATTCATTATTAGATATTAAATAAATTGAAATTAATTATCCATAAAATCTATCAATAATTTAATTTTATCTAATTTTATAATTAAATTATATGTAGTTAAATTTTAATAGTTATTAAAAATATAATTAAATTTAAAATATATAAATATTGAAATAAAATTTGATTTAATAATTAAAATATATTTCAAATAAATATTAATTTTATATAAAATTTTAATTTTTAAATTATTTATTTTGTTAAAATGACATAATATCAAAATAAATATTATATAAGATATTAACTAAATTTATTTAATTAAAAATAATTTATCTTCAAGTTTTATTTAATATGTAATTATTATTAGTTATAAAAATATAATTACATTAATGCTGAAAATAAAAACTAAAAATTACAATAAAAAATAAAAGTAGAAATAAAGAATTATTATATGAAAACTTACTTTTTATTATGATGTTTTGAAGAGGCTATATGATCTGGTGTGCATGACTTGTTGGCTTGTTCCTTCAGAACCTGAACAAATGATAGTTCATAAAAATTCGAAGCACGTGTGATCCGCTTGGATTGATCATAAGAAGCCTTTTAATGGCCCAGATCAACCGCAGATGTCGGCATTTCCAACAAAAACTATGGTATGGTTGGCCTTGGAATAGACTATTCGGTAAAACCCAAAAATAGCTCAAGCTCTTCATTTTGTGACAGTCTAAAAACAGTTATAATATATGTAACTTTATGATCATAAAAGTATAATTTTACGAATTGTTTTATATCTTAAAGTCGGAGTTTTGGCTTTTAATATTAAGATAAGGGTTTTATGGTATTGCATTCGACTCCATCTTTTTAGAGTACATTTAAATTTGATTAGATTTGATTTATATTTTTTAATTTTAATTTAATAACTTATCCAAAAATAAAATCTTTAATTTAATTTGATTCAATTTAATAATATTTTTTGTTATCATCGATTCATCTCCGTCTTTGTTTTATATAAATCATTTTTTGTGCAAAGGAAAAAAAATACAAATAAAAAAGAGAAACTAGTCCCAGACAAACATGACACCAACAACATCACCAAGAACCGCAGCATCCACAAGCGCCGGAGGAGTAATCCAAAATTAAAAAGGTTCTCATCCATGGCTTCCCCGTTTAGTTAAAATATCGGTTAAACTATTACCTTTTCCAAAGAATATGCTCACAATGAACAAACCACAGTCTCAACTGAGAATGGCTCTGATATCACCAATTAAATTACCATGGAGATGAAACGTCCAGTCTGTAATTTCCAACCACCGGAGAGCTTCTCATTCAACTCTCTCTATATAATTTATATTATATCAAATCACTACCAATCTCCTTGCTCTTGATTAGGATACATTTTTAGTAGTATTGGACAATCATCACAATTAACATTCTTATAAATACACAAATGATGTGCTATATAAATAATTACTATTTGAATTTTTAATCATAAAAAATACTTTAAATTTTAATCATTAATTATTATTTTTTAAGCATGTATTAAATAAATTTCTACACATTGAGTAAGTGGTCCACTTGAATCCCATCCCACCCGTGAAGTGCTTGGCCAATTGTGGGGCGGTGCAGTCACGAGCTGCAAATACTCAAATACGAATGATGCTATTCCCAAATCCCAATAAAGTGTAGATGTTGAATAGGACCCCACTAACTGCTCCATACCAGAACCTGTTGTGTCAAAACACATCAATCGCCTGCTGCTCACCTACTGCTCTCTGCCAAAATACACTCACAGGCCTCAAATCTCTCTGGTACTATCGAATATTCTGCCCGTGAGACTAAAGGACACCACTAGTTAATGGAAATGACGACGAAGATGAGTGTTTTTTGCTACTAAGATCACATCAAAAGTTTCAGCTAACTAGCTGAAAACATGAGAAAACTTAAAGTTCTTCTAGGAAATTTCTTGTAACAATACATTCGATTTGACAGTATACTTGCGAATCCAAGAGTAGAATTCGGATGGGCTGTTTTTTTTGGTCTAAAGGAAGGTGAAACCAAAATTACACAATTAAGTGAGGAAAACAGAGTCTCGATAAGTCCTTAAAAGGAGTATGTGGCACCCGATAAGTGTAGTGTCAGTAAATGACGCCAACATCAAAATGACTCGCATAAGTAGCAAGTCAGTCAGTGCATCTGTTGCTCTCTCAATATATATGTCGATGTACAACAGTCCAGTTCCTACTAAATAGTTCATGAACGCCGCGAACTATAGAGTGATGAGAGTTGGCTCGGTATTCCAAGAAAGCACGGATGTCAATAACTACTATGGAATTCACTTCAAGCTCGATCCGTCGATACTTCAAGTTTCACGCAAGGGTCAACCCAGTAAAAACCTCCCAGAGTTCCGCTGAGAGCGGAGTGCACCATCCAAAATTTTGGGTAAATCCAATCCCGCCAATTGCCATCGCTGTCCCGGAGAAGTCCACCGGTGGTAGGCTTGATAGTGATGATGATGCCAATACGATCAACTATACATTCACATAAAGCGTTACTTTGCTTCCACAAAGGAGAAACAGTAGTCTGTCTGAGTCTTTTTTCTCTATAAATACGCTGTCCTCTTAACTCAGACCATATCTTCCACTTTTGCCATTTTCCAACAATGGAGTCCATGAGAATTCAAGTAAAGCAACTTCAGGAATTCAAACTTCCTTAAGATTTGAAAGCACATGAATTCAGTGATACAAACATTCTGCAACTGATATTAACAATTTTATGTTTCTTTTTTGCTTTATGAACCAGCAGGTGATGAAGATAATTGCAGTACTAGGTCTTGTGATTGCATTAGCGAACATGAGAGGAGCTGAGAGCAGAAAAGTAATGGTTTCTGACTCGTTTGAGTACAATGGCATAAACTGCAGAGCTCACAGTGCATCCATAACAGATTTTGGAGGGGTTGGTGATGGACAAACATCAAACACTAAGGCGTTTCAGGAAGCAATCAATAATCTGAGTCAGTTTGCTAATGATGGAGGGTCTCAACTCGTTGTTCCTGCAGGGAAATGGCTGACTGGTAGCTTTAGCCTCACAAGTCACTTCACTCTCTACCTCCACAAGGATGCTGTTCTTCTTGCCTCCCAGGTTTGTCAACTGCTTTGCTATAAATCAACAATGGTAGTGATCAAAGCTGAGTTCTTTAAACTGACATAGGACCTTAACGAGTGGCCGGTGATGAAACCGCTGCCGTCCTACGGGAGAGGGAGGGATGCGCCGGCTGGAAGGTACGCGAGTCTCATATTTGGAAGCAACCTGACTGATGTGATAATCACAGGTATTTGATCAAACTCGCCAAGATTTGAGGGTAATTTGTGAAGGTTTAAGGTCATTTTGTGATGGTTTCATGTCAGGTGACAATGGCACAATTGATGGTCAGGGTGAATTCTGGTGGCAGAATTTCCACAGGGGCAAGCTCAAGTACACTAGACCATACCTGATCGAGCTCATGTACTCTGATAATCTCCAAATCTCCAGTCTCACGCTTCTCAATTCCCCTAATTGGAATGTCCATCCTGTTTACAGCAGGTATCCTGAGTTTCTCTGTTTTGGTTCCTTTGAAGATTTAAGATACAAAGTCATACAAGATTGTGTCAATGCAGTAATATTCTTGTGCAAGGGATTACCATAATCGCCCCTCTCAAATCTCCAAACACTGATGGGATTAACCCAGGTCTGTGTCTGCGGATCTTTCAACCACAAATCAAATAATCTTTAACAATAGTAAAAGTTCCTTAAATTTTCTGTTCAGATTCTTGCACCAACGTCAAAATCGAAGACTGCTACATAGAATCAGGAGACGATTGTGTGGCCGTGAAGAGTGGTTGGGACGAGTATGGAATAGCATTTGGGATGCCCACAAAGCAACTCATCATCAGACGACTCACATGCGTCTCTCCAACAAGCGCTACAATTGCGTTAGGAAGCGAAATGTCTGGAGGCATCGAGGACGTGAGAGCAGAGGACATCACAGCAATTCACACAGAATCAGGTGTCAGGATCAAAACAGCTGTTGGGAGAGGAGGTTATGTGAAGGATATATACGTGAGAAGAATGAGCATGCACACCATGAAATGGGCATTTTGGATGACCGGAAACTATGGCTCTCACGCAGATAAAAACTACGATCCAAATGCATTGCCTGTGATTCAGGGGATCAATTACAGGGACATGGTTGCAGAGAATGTGAGTATAGCTGCTAGATTGGAGGGAATTTCAGGTGACCCTTTTAAGGAAATATGCATATCTAATGTCACAATTGGAATGGCTGCTAAGGCCAAGAAGGTACCTTGGACTTGCACTGATGTTGAAGGGATAACGAGCGTGGTTAGTCCTCGAGCATGTGATTTGTTGCCTGATCAAGGTCCAGCGAAAATTACAGCCTGTGATTTTCCTACTGAAGAGTTGCCAATTGAGTCTGTGAAGCTCCAAAAGTGCTCTTACAGAAAGAATTCACTTGTATAACCAACGAGTTTGTGTTGTAACACTTTCTATAAACTTTCATTATTAGCCCAAATGCATTATCTCCACCTAAAATTAGTAGACTAATCATAAGACAATGCATCAGAAGCAATATTTACAGATTTTAGCTTTACCATATCAATGGTGAGAGCTGTGGTCGCCTGGTAAATCAAAGAGATTCTTCATAAACTAGATATCTTTCCAGAATCTGAGAACAACTGATAAAATAAGATCAGGTCAGGTCTCGTAGCTGAGCCAACTCCAGAATGATACAGAAATCCTGAGCAATCCTCAAGTGACCGATGAATGGAAGAACTAGTATTTTTTTCCCGCTGACAATGTTACTTGAGCACGAGGCTGACTACTCTTAAGTCAAGCACTTCCATAGATTAAAAAGCATCTTATATCACTTTTGAATGCAACTAGTATGCTGTTTGATCGTTTTGTTTCTCAGATTTCTAGAAGCATCTGACTGATTTTATATAATGAAACTGCAAATTCGAATCATGGAGTACATTCCTAAGCGTAAATCACAAAATACAAGATGATTCAAGGATCTGGATTGAATTTTACAGATTCCCTCCATATAAGTTCTTTGATGTTTTCTTCTGTAAATGATGGTTGTTCAAAATCAAAGCTGAATGGACTGGGACAAACAGGCTCCTCGTTGATATCATGAAGGGGTGCCAAGTATGGATGACAAAGTGCCCCGTCAACTGCAAACAGATCAGGGATAAATGTGTCACTAGTTCGCAAAAAGAAAAGCTTATTTAACAACCATCAGAACCAGAAAAACTTAGAACCACTAGAGCTGAAAATTCTACTACATATATCTAGCTTCAATGTAGTATGAGCCAACATTTTACATTTTGTACTTACTAATACATTATTCAATCCTGCATAAATCTTTTAAAAAAAATTTCTGCTGCCACTTCTGCAATTGGGAATTAGCAACTAACAACCACTATGCCGTGTCATCAACTAGTCACAGATATCCAGAACTATTTCAATTTACCTGTAATTCGCCTGTTTGGATCAAAGACCAGCATCTTCTCTAACAAATCAACAGCACCAGCAGAAATATTAGGAAATCTAGCAGCAAACTTTTGTCTTGGGTATTGCGGAAGCTGCCTAACATATCTTCTAGCATTATCGCTTCGTAGGAATCCTAAGCTGGAATCATCTGGTGAACCTATGAGCTATTAAAAGCAAGTGAACAATGTGTAAGAAGTCATATACAAACTGATCCCCATGGGGAGACAGGAGTCATTTACATTTCAACTTTAATTGTGATAGAACTTTGATGCATGTGTGAAAACAGTGGCATCGTGCACTGGAATCAGAGTACACAAATCCAAATATAACTGCAACATAATGAGGGACGTGCAATTCAGATACCAATTCTATAACCCAATTCCCATATCCAAAGTTCATAGTCATGCGGTTCCAGCCAGATAGTCACAAGAACTAAAACCAGAATCAGATCAATGAGATACGAAGAGAACAAATAGTTTATGACCAGCCATAATTTAAGCTCATAGCATATTTGCTGAATAACCAAAAATACCTCAGTGACAAGTCTCAGCTGATGAACATAATCTTTTCCAGGAAATAAAGGTTGTCTTGTCATGATTTCACCAAGTATGCAACCCACTGACCATATATCGATTGCTGCAGTGTACTCTGAACAATTGAGGAGTAATTCTGGCGCCCGGTACCAACGAGTAACAACATACTCAGTCATAAAATCTGTCTCAGATGTTGTCCTTGCAAGGCCAAAGTCTGCAATCTTCAGGTCACAATTAGCATTCAGAAGCAAATTGCTGGGCTTTAAATCACGATGCAGAATATTGGCTGAGTGTACATATTTGAGCCCTCGCAACAATTGGTACAGAAAATACTGCAAAATAAGCAAGACAGTACACATCATTGCAAGAATATGTGAATTTTTTCATATGCTTATGGTAGGTTTATCAGGAACAGTTTGCCATATTACAAATGTTGAGAAGGGATGAGAAATGCACACATATTATGTCATTAATCACGGCATTCTTATCAAGAACCCGATATCTTTCCCATTCTCTGATAAAACTACGTTCTGTGTTGCCCGTCTGAAATACTAACACAACAAAATGAAGGATTGTACAGAATATCAAAAAGTCAGCAGGTAAAGGCTTTGTATTGAAAATTGTGGAAAGGTAAAGTGTGCTGAAGGAAAAAAAAAATATTGTAGCTTTCTCTTGGATCCTGAAACTTGCAGCACACAATAATCTAGAGCTCAAACTCCAAAAGTAACGCTTAGACTATCAGCAATGTAGGAATGAGTAAACTAAATGAATTCCCCAATATAGGTAGAGTATTGTAACAAATGTAAAGTGAAGACAATGGAGCCAACCCGACAATGATCATCTGTCAATGATTGGTTAGACTTTATTATTTGATGAAGATCAGTGTCCATTAATTCAGAAACAAGATAGACATCATTGAAATTCTCCTTCTGGGGAGGTCGTATGATGTCTTTGATAGCAATAACCTGCAATCATGGAAAAGATCGATAAGAAAACCACAATTTTATCAACCAACAACAAAGTAACAGTTACAGAAAGTTAATTGCCAACTACTCTATAATCAAATTCAAATTACTAATCAGAAACTTTTTGACAAATTACAAATGCTAAGTTTGATCTTATTTAACAATCAATGACACTTGAGCTATGGGCAGTGAGAACTACTATCAAGATAATCGACAAAACAAAGGAGCTTACATTCTCGTGATCCATGTGGCGAAGAAGTTTAATCTCTCTCAAAGTCCTTTTGGCATCAATACGGTTGTCAAAGGCATTACCAATCTTCTTAATGGCGACTTCCTCACGAGTCTCAGAATTCATTGCGGCGCTGAAGGAAACCAAAAATTATATATTCATTCACATTGTTGATAATATCCAGTAAAATGCATGGAACATGCAACTCTACATCCTCCATCACCTAAATAGCTACTTGAACTCTCAACAACACTGTACTAAAAATTTTGCTCAAATCCTTTTTTCTGGAACAGAATGAAAATTATCACCAGACAAATGGTTGAGTTTCAATTTCCCGAAAAAGGATGACATGAACATGCACGATCGAAGTAACTAAGATCAAAATTACTTACTCAAGCGGCTACAGAATTTCATTCTCTCCAAGAAGAGGAAAATTAAACACACCAAAAACACACACACACAGAGAATCAGAGTCAAACGAAAGCTCATATAACACCATGAACAAGCTTGGATCAAGATCAAGAAAATTCAACAAAAAACCACAAAGCATGAAAAAAGAGCTGAGCAGTTACTGCTCGCTAAAGTAAAGAAAACACTACCAAACGATGCCGTACGCTCCTCGACCAACGGGACGAATAGGAGGCACGTACTTTCTGGAGACTTCGAAGAGGTTGCCGTAGACGTTGTACTGCACGTAACGACCGCCGTGAGTGGGCATGCCTCTGATGTTATGGTCGCCAGCGCTGAAGCTGGAGTCGGTTGACATGTTTGGATCCGAACCCGAATCTTAAAATTCGGATCCACTAGGCTTGAGATGATCCCGAAGCGTGAGAGAGAGCGAGAGAGAGAGAGAGAGAGAAGTTAAGAGACTAAATTTCAGGCGCGCGTGTCGGTAGGTGTAAAGCAATTTGACAATTCTTTATAACGTACACTTTTGAACTGGAAATTTTGGCCAACTGTCTCGTGACTCTTTACCAGTTTCGGACGATAAAGCCTTTTTTTTGTTAAACTTTAATTTAATTTTTTTATTTTTTTGGGTCAAAGTTGTTGTTATAGTTATATTGTCTATTCATTCGATTTTCCACAACGTGGGCCGACAGTTTTGACTTTTGACTTTAGAGGATATGTGTTTACAGGGTTGAAACAAATTCAACCCTTATTGGGAATTTTGTAGTTAGTTGGTTTCATTTCAAATTCCGATTAACTTAGCTAAATCATAAAAAAGGGATTTATAGATGAGATAATTGTAATTTATTAGGTTTTATTTAATTTTTTAGTTTATTTTTGTAAAAATTAGACCGGAAATAAAACTGATAAAACAAGAAGTTTAAGGTTTAAAAGATTTAACCGATATTAGACTGTCATAAAATCAACTAAAGAATGAATAAAATTAAAGAAAATTAAACCGAAAACTAGACTGATAAAATAAGAGGTTTAAGGTTTAACCGATATTAAAATGTCATAAAATCAGCTGAAGAATGAATAAAATTAAAGAAAATTAGACCGAAAATTAAACTGATAAAATAAGAAGTTTAAAATTTAACCGATATTAGATGTCATAAAATCAGATAAAAATGAATAAAATTAAAAAAATTAAAAATGATTAAAAAAGATTACCACCATCGAAAATTTTGAAGTTTAATTAAAAAATTGTTAAATAAAAAGTAGTTGATTTATTTTAGTTTATACGAAGTTATTAATTTGCAATAAACTAATTAGTTTTAACCAAAAAAAAGTTATTAAAATAAATCAAACCGAAAAGTTAAAAACCGAATTGAAAAATTAACGATTCAAAGTTTTCATAATTAAAATGTTTAAACCGATTAAATATTTTAATTATTTCATCTATCAATTTAAAAGGGTTTTAATTATTTATTTTTTAACAAAAAAAAACAATAGCTAAAATGGCATTTTCAAGTCAACACGGACAATGATCCTGTTGGTTGATGAATGATGCAATGAGCGGGGACTATTCAGCGGGGACCAACTCCTGTGGACTTGGGTCAAAAGCAACTTCCGCGCGGGCTCGTCCAACAAGGAGACCAACGGGCGACGACTTAGGAGTCTTTTATGGGGCTAAGCGCCTGCCTTGACTCTCGTTTCCTATACGCCAACTTGATAGTTATGTTTAATAGATTTAAATTAAACAAATTTCAGATTAAACTTAAATTTAAAATAATCAACCAAAACAATGTTTATTATTATAGCTAATATTTTAAAAACCGAACTGACTCGGCCTATTTAACTGTAAAAGTCTTAAACTGAGACTTTTTTAATCGATTGTTAACTTTTCCGTTCGATATAGTTTAATAATTTTTATTGTTAAAAGTTAATTAATTTATTAATTAATATATTAATGTTATAAATTAATCAATTTTTATAAACGAATTAATTTTTATTTAATAGTTTAATTTTTAGAATAAAGATTTTCTTCAATCATTTTTAAATTCTGTAATTTTATTTAGTTTTTAACCATTTTTATAAAAAATTAATACCGATTAAACTTTTTAAACCTTAAACTTCTTATCTTATCCATTTAATTTCCAGTCCAATTTTTAAACAATTAATTATAACTCGTTTTATAAACATCATTTTTTTAAATTAAAAAATATATTAACCAACATAATACAATTTTAATAAATTATATTAAAATAACATCATTTTGAAGTGGGCTTGATATTGTCATCCGTATTATTATAAATGGTGGCCCAATGAATACCCTTTGCTTGTGAAATGTTATTGAAGTATGTTTGAACTAATAACTTGAATTGAATCCATCCATTCCAGTCTTATAAGTTGCGAATGAAATCACCTGTATCATTTGTACTGTTTCAACTCTGTTTCAATCCATTTCATTCACGTATTATGAATTCAAGCCTCATAAGTTGCAAATAAAATTACCTGTCACTTGTGCTATTCCAACTCTGTTCCAGTCTATCTCATCCACACATTTATGTGAATCCACACATTTATATGAGACGTGAAATTCACATAAATGTATGAATGAGATAGACTGAAACATAGTTAGAACAACACAAGTACACATAAATATGTGGATGAGATGGACTGAAACAGAATTGGAACAGCATAAGTTGGTGATCACGTCCCCGTAAGTTGAGCAAAAACTGCACCAATTTTAGGTTAGATTCTCAATCAACTCAAGTGGTACATGAAACCAGGAAAAAAAAAACTCTATTCATCGTTCCACTAGCATCCCACCATCTATCAGATGTTGGCCACAGATGCATGGGAATGGGACATAAGAATGGTCAAGTTCAAGCACCAAAACCTGAAAAAAGCTAGGAATTACACTTCTTCCTTCACAAGCAAAGGTAAACTCCATTACTCATAAAGCTATATTATTGCGTCCAAAATACAGATTCTGTAAAGCATAAAACTATAAAGAAACATGTTGTCAGACACTAAATTGAGATAAGAGAAAAAGGGGACATAAAGATGCTTACCACGTGAAATTTTCAATTCAAGAGAAGAAACTTCCTTCTTACAGCATCGAAAATCTGAGACCAGATTCCTGATAGAACCAGAAAACAGGTATGGAATATATGTAAATTTCTATAGATTTCAGTAAACGAATACAATGATATCTGATTTTGAGGACCAGTACCTCCCGCTTAAGGCTCACTCACACACAGTATACGCAATTGTCTGCCTCTCTCTCCTTGTCGATTGCTTATTTATACTAGAATCTGTTATTCCTAACAGATTCGGTTAGTTGACAACCAATCATAAGGTTGTCAGCCCCCTCCCCATACTAACATCACCTACATATATATATATATATATATATATATATATTTACTATTTATTTTTGAGTTGTCCTGGTTCTACCAAAACTCCCCCCCATCAGCTTCACCTTGTCCGCAAGGTGAAGGTCAGAAAATCTAGCTTTCATTTCTTCATATGCGGGTCTCCTCCTCCTCCAACTCCTCCTCTTGTTCTGTTTCTTCATCCATGGCTACCAGAACTTGGAGCTCAACCTTTTTGCATCGATGGCCTGGGCCAAATTTCTCGTCACACCTAAAGCAAAGCCTCTTATCTCTTTTCTCTTGTAATTCATTCACTGTCAGCCTCCTAAAGCCTCCCATATTCAGACTTCTATTCCCTTCCACATTTTTGTGCCTTGCATCAGTAATGGCCCGATTACTGACTAGCTTTTCCCTCTCATTATCCACCCTGGTATTGTCGGTTTCGGCCCCCATATTTCCCCACCCTGTGCCTGAACCCCATCGGTGCCACCTTAGTTCATTCATGCGCCGAAACTTCTCCTCCACCTGTTGAGAGAGTTCCATCATTTCAGCCAAATTCCTAGGCTTGAGGATCTGTACCTCCAGCCGAATCTCCTCCACTAGCCCATTCATGAATGTACTCCCCAAAACAACATCGGATAACTCTGGTAGAGGGGCGGCGAGCTCAAGAAATCTCCCAGTGTACTCCACCACCGTGCCGACTTGTCTCACCGCTAAGAATCGTTGGCACTGGTTTCCCTCGTGAGCTGGCCGGAATTTCTGCGTCACCAACTTTTTGCACTCTTGCCAATCGACTATGGGTCGACGGCTCTCCACCCATCTGAACCACGTCAACGCATCGCCCTCCAAACTCATACCCACGAGCTCCATCTTCTCTACTTCTGTGAATCTTCCCACCGAGAAGAACCGCTCCACTTTGTATATCCACCCATCCGGGTCATTTCCTCCGAACGTGGGCATCTCGATCCTTCGTGCGCGACAATCTGGCCGGAAGTCACCTGGGCGTGCGAACCCGGGAGGTGGGTCGACGCGATAGCTGGCTTCGTTTCTCCAGTCGTTACTCTCCAGCTGTTCTTCCGGCACTAACGGAGCCTTCCCTAAGTCCCTCCTTCTACTGGGCTCGGGTCGAGGCTCTTCGGGTGGGTGATCTTCGGGTCGGTTCACTACAGTGCCGCCTTCAGTCTTTTTCCACGTTTGCAACACCAACATCATCATACTTCTTATTTCTGACCTCAAATGTTCACCCATTTCGCGATTCATCTCCTCCATCTTCTTCTGGAGCTCGGAGCTGTGGTCGTCCAAATGACGCTGCCACTCTTGATTGGAACGACTGAGCTGTCTCCCAAACTCTTGGTGATCTTGACTTATCGACCTCTGTATCTCCTCCCCATCTCTTCGCCTCTCTTCCCGAAGGAGCTCCAAATCCTTCTCAATACCTTCTAACCGATTATCTGCTTTCTTGGCAGCCATTACCGAGGATCAACCGCTCTGATACCAGTTGATAGATTTCCAGAACAAGGTAAGAAGAATCTGTAAATTTTGTATTGCTCTTTAGCTGAATGGAAATAACAACACTGGATTTCGAGGATTAGTACCTCCATCCTATGGCTCACTCTCAACAGTATACCCGCACTCTCTCTCCTCATGACTAATGCTTATTTATACTAAGAATCTGTTAGGAATCACAGATTCAGTTAGCTGACAACCAATCATGAGGTTGTCAGCTCCCCCCTCCCCAATTAACAGAACATATATATATATATTTACTATATATGTATATTCATTTCTGCCCCTCTGCTCACTTCTTATTCCTCCTAACATAAACTTGAGTTGTCTTGGCTCTGTCAATACTCCCCCCCATCAGCTTCACCTTGTCCTCAAGGTGAAAGTCAGGAAATCTAGCTTTCATGTCTTCGTATAACTCCCATGTAGCCTCGGAAGTAGACTGATCAACCCATTGTATGAGCACCTCTAAATCTGAGCTATTAGTGATGTTCCGAATGGCTAAAAAGGCAACTGGATAAATTGGCGTAGCTTCAGGAACTAATAGATAGTCTGGAATATCCATTGTGGTTTCAGCGGTACCTAAAACCTTCCTCAATTGAGACACATGAAAAACAGAGTGAATTCTAGCTGTTGGAGATAACTTTAGCCGATATGTAACCGGTCCAATGCATTGTAGGATCTCAAAAGGACCGAAATACTGCGGGGACAACTTATTATTACTTCTGGTCTGTAACATCCCGTTACCCATGTTAGGACTTGAATTGTGAATTATAGGAACTTATGAGAAATTAGGAAAATGCACATCATGCATAATTAATAGTGTCATACACATTTATTTTGCACATTCATATGTTTTTAACCCCAAGAAACTTATCAACTCCTTCACATTTCCTGGTCTCGGCCAATTAATCATTACCTGAATCTTCCTCATGTCAGCTGCCACCCCATCTTTGGATATGATGTGTCCAAGGTATTCCAACGTCTCTTGGCCAAAAAAACATTTCTTGCCATTTGCATACAATTGTTAGGATAGAAGCACCTTTAGGACTGCCCTTAAGTGACTCACATGCTCTTCCTTGCTGGCACTGTAAACCAAGATGTCATCAAAGAAAACCAACACAAATTTCCGAAGGTAAGGTTGAAAAACCTGATTAATGAGGGATTGAAACGTGGCCGGCGCATTAGTCAATCCGAAGGGCATGACGAGGAATTCGTAATGCCCTTCATGAGTCCTGAAGGCTGTTTTTTCTATGTCCTCCATTTTCATGCGGATTTGATGATACCCAGCCTTGAGATCTATCTTCGAAAAGATAGTAGCACCCTTCAATTCATCAAGTAACTCATCTATGATGGGGATAGGGAACTTGTCCACTACAGTCAACTTGTTTAAGGCACAGTAGTCCACACAAAAATGCCACCCTCCATCCTTCTTCTTAACCAACAAGACCGGGCTAACATAAGGGCTAACGCTAGGTTGAATAATTCCTGATTCCAACATTTCCTTCACCAACTTCTCAATCTCATTCTTTTGAAACTAGGGGTATTTGTAAGGCCTACCGTGACTGGATTTGCCCCCTTTTGGAGTACAATTGCATGGTTCTTGCTCCTCTCCGGTGGTAGTGCCTGTGGCATGTGGAAAACAGCCTTAAACTCATCCAAAACAGCCTGGAAATAAGGGTTAATTGGGTTGACACTCTTCAGCCCTGCTGCCTCCGAAAGGCCCAATTGCAGTAAATACACCGAGTCCTCCTCTGTGATGGTGTGCACCAAACTTTTCAGGTTAATAAGCGCTTTTAAGAGTGTCGGGTCTCCTGTAATTGTAAGGGTTTGATCTCCTTGCCGGACCTCCATTGTCATCTTACTCCAATCTGTCACCACCTTGCCCAAAGTCTGCAGCTATTTAACCCCCAATATAACGTCATAGCTGCCTAACTCCATAGGTAGATACTCCTCGTGAATCACCAACCCTTGCACCGATACCACTACCCCTCTGCAAATCCCTTCTCCCTTAAGCTTTAGCCCATTACCCATAGTTATCACATACTTCGCTGTTGCTGCCAATTCACAATTTAGTGAATTCACCAACTCCCATGAGATGAAGTTTTGTGAAGCTCCACTGTCAATGAGTATGATCACTTCTCTCCCTTCCAAATCTCCCTTCACTTTCATTGTTTTCAGAAAAGTGAACCCCAAAATCAAACCAGCAGCTAGTTCTACTATTTGTAGCGTCTCCTCCACTTCTTCTTCTTCCAGCTCCTCCTTCGGTTCTGTTTCTTCATCCATGGCTGCCAGAACTTGGAGCTTAACCTTTTTGCATCGATGGCCTGGGCTGAATTTCTCGTCACATCTAAAGCAAAGCCTCTTAGCCTTTTTCTCTTGTAATTCACTCACTGTCAACCTCCTAAAGCCTCCCATGTTCGGACTTCTATTTCCTTCCACATTTTTATTCCTTGCATCAGTAATGGCCCGATTAGTGACTAGCTCTTCCCTCTTTTTGTCCACCTGGGTGCTATCGGTTCTAGCCCCCATAGTTACCCACCTTGTGCCTAGCCCCCATCGGTGCCACCTTAACTCACTCATTTGCCTGAATTTTTCCTCCACTTGTTGGGACAACTCCATCATTTCAGCTAGATTTCTCGGTTTAAGGATCTGCACTTCCAGCTGAATTTCTTCCATTAATCCGTTCATAAAAGTACTCTCCAGCACGGCATCTGGTAATTCAGGGAGAGGAGCCGCGAGTTCTAAAAACTTGCTAGTATACTCCCCCACTGTTCCGGTCTGCTTCACTGCCAACAACCACTGACACTATGTACCTTCATGGGCTGGACGGAATCTCTGCATCACCAGCTTCTTGCACTCTTGCCAGTCCACAATGGGTCGTCGGCTTTCCACCCATCGGAACCAG
Organism: Erythroxylum citrifolium; assembly: GCA_026284465.1. NCBI lineage: Eukaryota > Viridiplantae > Streptophyta > Magnoliopsida > Malpighiales > Erythroxylaceae > Erythroxylum > Erythroxylum citrifolium. The sequence goes on from JANKOE010000004.1 coordinate 4,608,292, forward strand.
GTTAACGCGTCTACCTCCAAACTCATATCCATGACATCCATCTTCTCTACTTTGGTGAACCTTCCGACTGAGAAGAATCGCTCAGCCCTGTAGATCCACCCATCAGGATCAGTTCCCCCAAAGGTGAGCATTTCGATCCTTCGTGTTCGACAGTCTCACCGGAACTCTCCTTGGCGCACGAACCCTGGAGGCGGTTCGACGTGGTAGCTGGCTTCGTTGCGCATCTCGTTGCTCTCATAGTGTTCCTCTGTCCCCACCGGTGCTTTTCCCAGATCTCTCCTTCGACTGGGTTCAGGTGGGAGCTTTTTGGGTGGGTGGTCCTCAGGTCAGGTCTCTACAGTGCCACACTCATTTTTTTTCCACGTCTGCAGGACCGATATCATCATGCTTTTAATCTCAGACCGTAATCATTCCCCCATTTCTCTATTTACACTCCATTTTCTTCTGGAGCTCGGAGCTGTGGTCGTCCAGATGTCGCTGCCATTCTTGATTGCAACGACTGAGTTGTTTCTCAAACTCTTGGTGAGCTTGACTGATCAATCTCTGTATCTCCTCCCCATCTCTTCGCCTCTCTTCCCGAAGGAGCTCCAAATCCTTCTCAATACCTTCTAACCGATTATCT
>JANKOE010000004.1:4609013-4629727 GCA_026284465.1 Erythroxylum citrifolium
TATACGTATATATATATATATTTACTATATATGTAAATTTATTTCTGAGTTGTCCCTGAGTTGTCCTGGTTCTACCAATACTCCCCCCATCAACTTCACCTTGTCCGCAAGGTGAAGGTCAGAAAAGCTAACTTTCATGTCTTCATCTGCGGGTCTCCTCCACTTCATTTCCTTCCACCTCCTCCTCCTGTCCTGTTTCTTCATCCATGACTGCCAAAATTTGGAGCTCTACCTTTTTGCATCGGTGGCCTGGGCTGAATTTCTCATCACATCTAAAACAAAGCCCTTTAGCCTTTTTGTCCTCTAATTCACTCACCGTCAACCTCCTAAACCCTGCCCTATTTTGACTTCTGTCTTCTACCATATTTGGATGCCTAGTTTCCATAGTGGCCCAATTATTAGCTAACTCTTCCCTCCTTTTCTCCACAGTCATGCTGTCAGTTCTAGCCCCCAGATTTCCCAACCCTGTGCCTGCACCCCATCGATGCCACCTTAACTCGCTCATACGTCGAAATTTCTCCTCCACCTGTTGAGCTAATTCCATCATTTCCGCTAAATTCCTAGGCTTGAAAATCTGCACTTCCAACCTGATCTCCTCTGCCAACCCATTCATGAACGTACTCTCCAATACAGCATCTGGCAACTCCGGAAGAGGGGTGGCAAGTTCCAAAAATTTTCCGGTATACTCCACCACCGCGCCTACCTGCTTAACCGCCAACAGTCGCTGGCATTGGGTTCCTTCGTGAGCTGGGCGAAATTTTTGAGTCACCAGTTTCTTACATTCTTGCCAGTCCACGATGGGTCGCCGGCTCTCCACCCATCGGAACCACGTTAATGCATCCCCCCCCAGGCTCATTCCCACTAACTCCATCTTCTCCCCTTCGGTGAACCTCCCCACTGAGAAAAATCGTTCGACCTTGTAGATCCACCCATCGGGATCATCACCGCTGAAGATGGGCATTTCAATCCGTCTGGCCTTGCACTCACGCCTCCACTCAGGTGGTCGGGGATCGTCCGCCACGAGTCCCCTTCTCCAGTGCTCATCCCGCCGGTCACCCTCCGCCTCGCGATAACAACCCCTCAACTCCGGTCCGGCCCTGAGTTCGCCGGTGAATCGCTCCTCCCTATTCTGGTCTTTCCCCTCACGTCTATTTCCTCTGCGATAGCCTTCCTCTTCCAGCCCTCTTGCTTGCCCTAATCTGTCCCCGACTAAATGTTTAATAGTCGGGTCAGACCCATCCTTCACCTGGAGCTCCGCGGGTCGCCCATGGGCATACGGTTCCAACCCGACCCACCCAACATCTCCTCCTTCTTGAACCGTGTCCATCCCTGTATAAACACCCTCCTTAGCCTCCTCTTTTCGGCCTCTTCTCATGCCTGTCACCGAGGACTCCCCTTCAAACAACTTCGCCGAGTGAAGCTGTGGCGGTTCGGGACCGTCGGCCCTCTTCCACGTTTGCAACACCGACAGCATCATACTTTTTATTTCAGACCTTAGGCGTTCTCCCATTTCTCGATTGATCGCCTCCATCTTCTCCTGGAGCTCCGAGTTGTGGTCGTCCAGATGTCGCTGCCACTTTTGAGTGGAACGACTGAGCTGTTTCTCAAACTCTTGGTGAGCTTGACTGATCGCTCTCTGTATCTCCTCCCCATCTCTGCGCCTCTCTTCCCGAAGGAGCTCCAAATCCTTCTCAATACCTTCCAACCTATTGTCAGCTTTCTTGGTAGCCATTACCGAGGATCAACTGCTCTGATACCAGTTGATAGAACCCAGAAAACAGGTATGGAATATTTGTAAATTTCTATAGATTTCAGTAAACGAATACAATGATATCTGGTTTCGAGGACCAGTACCTCCTGCCTAAGGCTCACTCACACACAGTATACGCAATTGCCTGCCTCTCTCTCCTCGTCTATTGCTTATTTATACTAGAATCTGTTATTCCTAACATATTCGGTTAGCTGACAACCAATCATAAGATTGTCAGCCCCTGTACTAACATCACCTACATATATATATATATATATATTTACTATTTATTTTTGAGTTGTCCTGTTCTACCAATTCCTTCCCAGAACATCTAGTAAATGCAAACTAACAAAGTTAGGCCAAACACAAGGACATGATATGTACGTTTCATGAAGAAACAGGACATCCAACCTGATGCAATTAACATTCCAAAAATGTGTTTGCTTAAATCGTCTTAGCCTCCCCATCTGGTTCTATTTCTGGCTCTCACTATTGGGGTTCTGTTCCCCAGATTTCATTTCTGCTGTAATGACGTTGGATCTCATTTAATACTAGCAGTTCCTATTTTAAAAAAAAAAAATCGTCTTAGTAACTACCAAACTTCTTGCACCGAAAGTAGAAGCAGACCCAAGAAGGATAATCGTGCATCTGTTGCTTACCAGTGAGAAGAAACTCAGACTCATACTCAAGATACTTCATCGTCGAACTTCGATACGATATCATCAACAAAGAAACATGTCAATGTATATAAACACTGTTGACAACGTCTAGACAATATAAAGAGCAAATAGCTATATGAGTATTTGACATAAACAGATTCATTACAGCAACAAGCATAACAGAGAATCTTAGTATATTTGTCAACATTACACAGTACAGTTACACTTGTACAGACCAGTAATAAAGCACTGTAATATACACCACAGCACACAGAACAAAGTAAGATATGCAATATACTATCGGTAAGAAAACATCTTACTCCCAAAGTATTGGTATATGGATGAACAATTAACTCAACATATCATTTCACAGCTTGCTCTTCTACATTATGCCCTACCATAGGGTCAGTAACATTAGCATTGGCTCTCAAATTACAAAGCAAAGTATCACGACCGGTCAAAATTATTTTAAAAAATCCATCCACTTCCTTTGAAAGAAAATCTAGTCCCCGAGAAAGTTCCTCGGATGCCTTTTTCAGCTCTGAAATGGAATTCTGAATTGTCTCCTCTTCAGTGGATTCCAACCCATCTTGGATCATGGGAGACACCTTCTTCACCAATGCATCAACAGAATCCAATTCCTTCAACATCGTAAATCGTTCATTGGAAGACATGTCCTTAATTCTCCCATTCACATTACTTTGCAAAGCAGAATATACCTGGGACCACAGGACTGTATCAGGAATTTCCAAATCTAACAAATTCTTTGAAGAAACTGCAAAGGCTGCAGCCAAGATGCTACACACAAACATAGTCTCTACTTTAACTCCATACATCGCACGCATCAATACTTTTCCTTTGGCTGAGTTCTTAACCTTTGGCAGATCAATTGACTCAAGAAGACGATGCAATATTGTGAAAACATTCTGAACTCTTGGATTTTTTAAAGAAATGTGATGTCTCCATTTATCAAGGGAAGAACATGCCCGCATATACCGTTCTGACGTATTGGATTCCAAATTATGCAGACCACAGTGAAGCAAGAGATGGCCTTGGTTGAGTCGCGTGATCTCAGAGCTAAAAGCAATGCAAATATCAAGCAAATTCACACTGATGTCCAAGTACACATCTATCCACTTCTCGTTCCAATCAGTCACAGGAAGCTCAAGATCTGTAATAAGAGTTTTTATGTCGGTATGAGTTTCACAAAGTGATTCCATAGCTGATTTCATCCACGTCAAGCTAAGAACATCATCTTTGTTTTCTGGATTGAGCTTTTTCAACCTCTCAGCCAAATTTTCCTCAAAAGCGATCAATAGAGAGACAAGCCTAGGAGACAGCTGAGAGCTCTTTGGTGATATTTTTCGAAAAGGATTTCCAAAAGGAAAAAATGAGCGGTGAGGATTCTGTGGCCGACTCATTTGATTGTTCACTACAAGATGTTTAAAAAAGAAAATTATTAGAATAGCTTGCGTATAATATACATGCAAAACAAATTCAACAAAATCTCAACTCAAAGCATCAAAAACGAAATTACTAGCAATAGATTCAGTACAGCATACATGCAAAACCCAGTAAAAGAAATCAACAAAACCTAGGCCAACAGCTGGTCAACAAGACGAACTTAACAACGAAATCGTTACACTGTTCATAATACCATCACAGAAAAGTTGTGCCATATCTATAATCTCCAAAACCAAATAGTACGTAAAACATCATGCAACCAAAAAAAGAACTTTGAAATTATCTCCCCTTATCTCATCCACCAAGAAGGGTTCAACATAATTTCAGAAATAAATGACCATCAAATCAAACCTTAATACATTTTCAATCAATTTAACCAAGAACCATTTAAAGAACAATCAAGTACAACAAAACAATTGATACCACCTTACCTAAACGCTAAATTCACGTACTACACTGAGATTATTGGCGAGAATTCGCACGTCAAAACTCAGACCGGTACAATTACAAAAACCTGAAATCTAACACTAATCAACGATCGAAAACAGCCGCCGATCTTCACTTTGCAAAGACAGACAATATCTTTGACCTATTTAACATACATAAGAATAAAAAAGAGATAAAAAAGTGCTGAGAGATTCGCACCTGGAACAGTCCTTGAAAGTTCCAGACACGGGAAGATTGAACCGTTGCTTAAAGATAGTTTGTGATTAGGTGTTCTTTGTCGCTTTCTTTACAGAATGGGATTGAGAAAGCACGAGTCACCGACTGTTAGAAAGAGATAGTCACAGGCACCACACGTGGAAACAGTTGAATGGAGGAAGGGAAACTGCGAGGAAAGTTAACTTTCACGGGATAAGGATTACTATATTGTACACGCGTTCCCACCAATAAAGAATGGGGTTGACCGTTCACCCATGGGCCATGGGCTTTAACTTGTATTAGAGTACAAAGGTGAACCAAACGACTTGTCGCAGTACGCCATGTCTGAACTCATATATACGTATGGGACTTAATTAATTCGTATACGTTTTTTTTTTTGGAAACGAATTCGTATACGTATTTAAATATATACACATTAAAAATGTGAGGGGAGGAAGGAACTTTCTAGATGGTGATGTACAAAGAACAATATTTATAGTTTAATTGATTTCTCAAAAAAGACATATTTACAAAATGATCATATATTTATTTAAAAATAATGTGTTCATAAAAAATTTAAAAAAATTTAATTTATTAAATTATATATTTTATAAATAAATCAAAATTATTTATTTTGATTTGTATCATAACGATAGCAACATTAAGTAAGAATTCCACTGAAACGCAGAATTTGGAGAGGTCTAGTAATACATAACTTTATCCTTAACTAGTAGAGAAACTGTTTCGAAATAATTGAAGAATGCCAAACAAAACCATATAAATTTGAAGTAACAAATAATAAACATAGCTAGATCCAATAAAAGGAAACAAATTAGGTATATAATATTTCTTAGAATCAATTTAATCCTGATTTGACAATAAAATATTTATTTAAGAAAGAAAATTTTGTATTTTAATTTTTTATTTACAATTATTCGTTAAAATGCATGTATTTTATACACTCTCTTTTTTAGGAAAAACTTTTATTAATTAAATATTAATCAAATTATGTTAAACGCATAATTACTTATAAATTAAAATAAATTGATTGTTAAATAAAGAGATCAATTTAAAATATATTTACAACTCAAACGTAAAGAATTTAAAAATCTTTAAGACTTAAAAATTCTCAATAAATTTCTAAAATTTGAATACGATATTCCGATTATTTTAATTTTATTAATTTTTAATAATTAACAAAATTATACAGTTGAGCACTTCAATGTTTTAAAAATTGAACTTGAAGTTAAACCGTTAAGACAAGAGGTTTAAGATTTAAAAGATTTAACTGGTATTAAATTATGATAAAATTGATTAAATCAATAAAATTAAAGAATATGAAATATGATTGAAGGAGATTGTTCTTACTGATCGAAAATTTTGAAATTTAATTAAAAAAGAAGACTAATAAATAAAAATTAATCGATTCATTTTAGTTTATAAAATATATTAGTTTATAAAAATTGATTAATTAATTAATAATTTATTTGATTGTTTAAAAAATAATTATTAAAATAAATTAAATTAAAAATTAAAAACCGAATTGAAAAATAAGTTCATTTGGTTCATTTGTTAATCATCAGAGTAAACCGCAAAGGAGGCAAGTATAAGTCCAACATCAAATAAAAAAGGACATTTGAAGTCCAAGTATCGATAAGAAATGATGTAATGTGAAGATCCCAATCAAACTTGGTTTCCTTCCAAACTAAGGATTTGAGCAGAAGATATTTGATATCTTTCTCTTTGAATCAGATCTCAATTTCAGTTACAATTTTATTAGATATCTTACGATTAGAATTTTTCTTTTTTCCGATCCAACGCCTCTACTATCACGAATCCCAATTAGATTCAGACACGGTACACTTTTTAGTTATTGGAAGAACCCAAGTACTCTCTTTCGAATTCAAAAAACAGCTCTCAGAAATATTTTTTTCCTTTTGGAAGATATAGGAACGAAACAATCAACCTATTGATACTGGAAGACCCAAAGGGTTCTTCCAATGTATCATTTCTGGGTCCAATAGAATTCATAAATATAGGAAGAAGTCATGTCAAATAGAGATTTTTCTGTCGATCATCTTTCGATTGTTAATACGATATATAAGGACCACTATTACAAATAGTACTACACTCTTGACGTAAAATATTGAGTGCTTATTGTTAAAGTAAATTAAATTAAAAAGTTGAAAATCGAATTAAAAAATAATTGGTTTGAAATTTTCACCGTTAAATTAATCAAATTGGTTCGTTTGTTAATCATTAGCGTAAACCGCAAAGGAGGCAAGTATAAGTTCAACATCAAATAAAAAAGGACATTTGAAGTCTAAGTATCAACAAGAAATGATGTAATGTGAAGATCCCAATCAAACTTGGTTTCCTTCCAAATGAAGGATTTGAGCAGAAGACGGAAGAACCAAAAAGATGGGTGTTGCCTATTATTTTTCACATTTGTAATATATTCAGTTTAAGATCAAAGAGAAGAGAAAGTCGTCACCTGAAACTTCTGATAGTGACCTTAAGTCTTCAGCGAACAAAGAAATCAACCAAACCAACCTGTAAGCTAAGAAATCGGCATATACATCCAAAACCAGATCGTTATGAATACGCCAAATGCTGATGAATTGTGACAGGTAAGGTATGTTCTGTCATTAATGGAGAAATGTCAAAGCCACGACAAGAAGGAAATAGACCCACTCACGTGAATAGATGAGGTGGAAACATGGATGGATTACTGCATTTGCTACAAAAGAAGTAGGCCCATTGTCCCTAAAACAATCCAATTGTTGCAAGCTAGCAATGATGTTGAGTTACACTGAATGACTTTTGCAAGATTACAACTAAAATAGAGACACAATCTTTCTTAATAGTCATTCAATGCAAGAAGTTGAGAAAAACTGTAACTCAATTGGTTAAGAACGGAGATATGCTGTCATTTGGGTTGAATTTATCAAGAATTCCAGAAGTTGATAAAAGCTGTAACTCAGTTGGTCAAGAACGGAAATATGCTATCATTTGGGTTGAATTTGCCAGTGAATTCTTGAGTCATACACTAATAAAGTCAAAACTAACGTATCCAATGCACAAAGCTCTGTGCTTTGTGAGAGTCTGAAGAGGGTCATAATATACGCAACCTTCCCTTCGTATTTTAGCCTTTTGTGATTTCATAATTACAAAGTAGCAACTTTACTAGTTATTCCAACACTCACCCTCAAGAGACTAATAAAGTGATTGACTTAAAAATTTAATTCAATCTTCCGAAAGACGATTGATTAAGAGCACTCTTCATTTAAGTACGAGACACAAACTCATGGAATAATTTACTCGTAATCACATAATTTAGGGGGTTATTATATGCATATGATGATTTACTTGAAATATAGTAACTATGAATTCCATGGATATAGAAAATAAAAAGGAAGAACTTCTTAGGGACAAATGACAGTAGACAAAAAAGCATAAAAATAATGTTTTATATAGATAATAAATACATCGGTTCGATTTTACCGTTGAGATGATATGAAGGGAAGAGGTATATGAAAATACATGAAGATTAGAGTTTCTTATAGAAGACACAACAATTCGTAAACAGTCTCTTTATTAATTAGGGACATAACTGCGTACTATTGAATTTTTCCAAATTCTACATTCATCGAAAGTTTTACTGGGTTGTTGTTGATAGAACAAGCACCCTAAAATATGTATCAGAAAAGGAGGAACACAATTGGTGCATCAATAACTTAAAGAGACTTGAAACTTAATAGTCACCTAATGCTATCTCCATCTATCATCTTCATCTTGACTTTTATCCGAAGTCCCTTCATTGAATTCATCATCACCTAATCTTGCAACGTCATGATTCTCTTATTCATAATCATGGATCAAGATTGAAGCTTCTCTGACTATCTGCTGTTCCTGAAAAATAAGGAGCAGAGCTATTTCAACTCAAGAGAACAGAAGAACTAATAGAGGCTTTTGTTTGTTCTTTTATCAAAAACACATTGCAGTCTTCGGAAGAAATGATACATACATCACGAGACAGCAAGTCATCTGCCTCAAGCATGTGGATCACTTGCCACATTTTAGGTCTCTTAGTTGCATCAGGATCAATGCATCGAAGAGCAACCAATAAAATGCGTTTAAGGGCTTTTGAAGCAGGCATTTCAGGCAACTTAGGATCAATCACTTCCTCTGATTTTCTATTACTAACCATGGATTTGAGCCAATCTACCATATTAACCTGCAATTATTTACACAAACAAAGTTAAAGTAGGCAATAATGATCAGCACAACAATTTCTAATACAGTACTAATACTAATACTAACCTCTGCTTTTGGTCGATTATAATCAACCGGGCTTCTTCCAGTTATTGTCTCCATGACAAGTATGCCAAAACTATAAACATCACTTTTCTCGTTCAACATACCGGTGCAAGCATATTCTGGTGCAACATATCTGGGGATCAAGCAAAGAAGACAACCTTCTTCCTTAATCATAAAGCTCCAACAAATGTTTCCATGCAATTGTATGTACTATGGTAGTAGTATCATCATCATGAATAGAATAGAAAGAATCAAAATGATAATAAAATTTCCCCTGTTTATATTACAAGGCATCATCTCAGGAATTCGCAAACCAAATTTGAGCTCGATCTAATGATGAACAACTCCATATCGGGACGGTAAACCAGAGTCAAACTCGAAATGAAGAGATGAACTTACCCAAATGTTCCCATCACTCGTGTAGTGACATGGCTTCTCTCAGAACATAATAGCTTGGCAAGTCCAAAATCAGAAATCTTTGGGTTCCACTGGCGATCAAGGAGTATGTTGCTAGCTTTTACATCTCGATGTACAACCTTTGGCTCCAGACCCTCGTGAAGATACGCCAATCTGGAAATAAAGCGAACATATATCATACACAACTTGGTAGAATTGAGCTAAATCAAAGCATTACAAGGTATGGAGCATACATACCCTTTAGCAGTTCCCAGAATAATATTCATACGAATATCCCATTTTAGAGGACTGATCTCCCCAACATCACCGTGAAGCCATTGTTCCAGGTTACCATTGTCAATGTACTCATAGACTAGCATCCTACACAATAAGCATGCACACGGAAAACAATTTTACCAGGTTTTGTCTCAACAAATCAACAAAATCAATCTCAAATACCAACCTGTAAGCTCCCTCCTCACAGTATCCAAGCAACCGCACAAGATTCTTGTGTCGAACTCGTCCAATCGCATCCACTTCCACTTTGAATTCCTTTTCAGCTTGACCCCTGAATGATTATTCACTTGTATTGAATATTTTGAACACGGGTAGTGAAAAGAACGTAAACAACGAATCAATAGAGTAAAATGAAAAAAGAAAACCTGTTATTGAATAAGTTCTTAACAGCGATTCTAGTACTATCACCAAGAATGCCACTGTAAACGATGCCATAACCGCCTTCACCAATCACATTCTCTAGACAGAATCCATTAGTAGCAACCTCCAACTCTCTCAAAGTGTACCCGCGGCCCCATCCAAGATGCGACACCTCTGGCCTCGCATTCGCGCTCCCAATTGATGCCGTGTTGTTCTCGCACGCCCCTCTGCTCTCCCTGGTGGAGAACACCACGCGGTGCTCCGTCTTCCCCGCATCCACCTGAATCTCCTGAAACTGAGGCGCGTGCTGGTTGATGTGCTTGTGATTTTCATTGTCCACGAACGCGACCTCCTGGATTTCTTTGGATATTGGAGGCATAGTCTTTGTAGTTGAGTAAATGTGTTTTGGTTTGTGCCTTTTGCTGCGAGAAGTTAGCCACAGAGAGAGGAGGAAGAGAGCCAAGACTATAAATGAACCCAGTAAGATTCCGATCACCACCCAGAGTCTCAGTCCGAAGATTGAGGTTCGTTTCGAGAGCTCCGTGCTCACGAGAGCCGCGTCGAACATGGACATTGTTTTCAATCAAGAGCTCAAGGCCTCTGTGCCATTACTAAGAAGAACTCTAGCTCTCTCTCTTCCTAGAGCTGGAGAAGAAAAGGAAGGACTCAGCTTGTTTGCTGCTATTAAAAGATGCTATTTATGAAGTTTAAAACTTTATAAATTAAACCTTATATTTTATGGGATTGTAACGATTTAAAAATATAAATAAAAATATTTTTGCAATATTATTATATAAATTCCGAATTTTTAATATACACTATTATTTCTTGATTGATAATATTATTTTTAATCTTGTATTTAGTATTTATTTTAGTTGCTTTTTAATTTCACTAATATTTATATTAATACACTAAATTTTAATTAATTCTTTAATATTTATAACCAATATTCTGAAAATAAGATCAGAAGTTAAACCGGTAAGATAAGAAGTTAAACTTGTATTAGACTGTCATAAAATCAAATAAAAATTAAATATAATTGAATTTGAAAAAAATTTATTTATTTATTATAATTTATAAGAACTTATTAATTTACTAATTAAACTAAAATTGATCAATTAATTAGTAAAGTTGTCTATTTTTAACAATAAAAATTATTAAAGTAAATAAAATCTTGAAAGTTAAAAACCGAAACTAAAAAATTAGACGGTTTAAAAATGTTACAATAGAACCAGTTGGATTTTTTTAATCGCTGTTTATAATAATATTTAAGATTGATATAATATTACCTTAAATTATATATTAAACGATAAAAATAATGACATTATTTTAAAATTTTAAACGATGTCGTTTCAAATGATGAAGTGATAATAGGCGTGATTAATGAACCGGGATTTTTGTGATGCCACGTGGCAGCATCACAGCTTGATTGAGATTGAGTCTTAATTTGGACAAGAGTAAACTTAGAGACTTCTATTGGTCAGAGGAACAGGAGGAGTGTGTGTGTGTGTGTTTCCGTGTCTGAAAATCAATCAATCATATGCTCTCTTGCTTGTTTTTATTAAGACAGAGTGACCTTTTAAAAAGAGTTTCTGATATATTGATATTTATGTAATGTCCAGACAAAAAGGGATATTGTTGATGAGGATGAAGCAAGACCAATGGAATATAGATAAATAGATACTTAGATAGAGATAAATGAATAGAAAGGGACCACACACATGTCTATTTTTAAATTTATATTAAATATATTCTAAAATTATATATTTTAAATATGATTGACAAAATTGCAAATGGCGACGTTCCTCAATATACAAAGCTTCTCGTTTTGTGAGTATCGAGAAAAGGTCAATAATTTACACAATCTTCTTTTTGTATATTTTACAAAAAACTATTTTCATGACTCAAATATGTAAATTACAAAGAAGCAATATAATATTTTTAAAATTCAATCTTGCTTGAAGAATATAAAAACTAAAACAACATCATTTTAATCAATTAATTTTTTAGTTATCAAAGGATAATTAATATAAAAGTGTTCAATTTTTAAATATTTTTCAATGCAGTGCTCCAACTTTAAAATTTTTTAATTGAGTTTTAAATATTTTTCAATTCATGGTTAAAATTTTTAATTAAGTGACTAATATTTTAAAACCTTAATAATTTAGCTTAAAATGTTAGTTACGCTATTAATTTACCGAGTCTCGTAATTCAAAAGATGTAGATGTTCATATAAAAAATTTCTCTCAACCCGAGTCTAACCACAACCATTATTTTTTCCCGTATAAATTTCGTTAACTAAATCAATAAATAACTAATAGAATTAACAGCTTAAACTAAACTGTTAAAATTATAAAAAATTGATTATTTAAGCTTCCCAAGTTAGCCCTATCTCCTTTTTGTTATTATTATTAGTTCTATTAATTTTTTAGTATTTTTATATATTTAGTTATTTATTATTGTTTATTTTTATTTATTTTATTATTTATTTATTTATTTATTATTCTTATTAGTTTATTTGTTTTACTTTTCTCTCTGTAACCTACATCATTCATATGTCATCTCATTTGCATGTGAATCTACCGAAAACAACTTCTCTATTATATAAGAGTAAAGCTACGTACTATCAAACCTCCCCGAACTCCGCTTCATTGCAAAATTTCGAACTAAGTGATAATGATAATTATTTAATTAAAAAATGTACTGAAATTTTCAAAAAATTAAACACTTCAAAATTAACTATCTCTTTTGAAATAAAACTACTTGATTTAATTTGAATTGATTCTCAAAACCTAAACTGAATCGGATGATCAATTGGAGTTTAATCTTACTATTATTTCCATTTTCATGCCCATTTCTTCTCCTTTTGGTTCATATAGCAACAGAAAACGCTTTACTTCAGCCAGAGAGACCTAGTTTGAATGGCACTTATGAAAGGGAGAACCATTTCAGAAGCTCTGCCTGTTATTAGAAAGAACTATATAAAAACCGGCATTCCCGTTTTCATTTTCATACATCACATGTGAACTGTGTAAGCAAAGCCTGATAATTCTAGAGAACTATTACAATGGCTGACTGTGAAGACTGACCCGACTGTTCCCAATGACCGTAACGTTAATAAAGCTTCGAGCAAGCCATTCCCAGAATTTTCACGAATCATTCCGTCTTCTTCTCCAGCTCATCAATTGCAGCCAGTCTTTCAACAAGGGGAGGATGCGAATAGTGATAGGCCGAGTACCACGGATCTGTATTCATGGCTGATAAATTTTCCTCCTGTAAAACCATCAACCAGCCATTTTGTCATTCTCATAAAAATTCACCCTAATACCAATAAGCTTGCTTTAGTTTGTTCGCATAGATCCAATAAGAAGTCTAACACCCCACTATAAGCAGAGAACTGTAAAAGGGGCACATTTTAGAGAGAGAGAGAGAGAGCTCATCATCACCTGTAGTTTCACCAGAGCAACACGAAGAGCAGGGGCATAATTGAGCTTCTTAGCAAAAGCATCAGCCTATAGAGAACAAGGGATAAATTAGATTGAGATTCAGAAATTTTCCAGCAGTGGAGAAACAGATAAATTTGCCAGTGTGTGTACGTTTTGAATGACAGAGAGAGATGAGAATACCTGAAATTCAAAAGATCGACTCACAAGATTAAGACCAAAGCTTACTAGATGTTGAAGAGGTATAACAGTATGCTGCAAACAGTAAAACCACGTGATGGTATTTTCAATCAAAGAGAAAGCCAGCAGCCAACGAATCAACCGAACAACTTTGACTCCATAAAAATTACGCCCAATTCAACATACAAGACAATTTTCTATATGGCAATACCTGAAATATGATCAGTCCTATAAGCACTGGTTGTGTCTCAAACCCAAAACTTCGGAAAAGATCGGTGGAGTTCCTCACAAGGGTATATCCACCAAATTGCAAAAATGTGAGGATCTGCAGCAGGCAGGGAATTCATTCAGAAGAGATTAACAATAACCATAATGAATCCTACACCTCAATGAGAGAATTTGTTAGCAGTTCTCATCTTCCTGTCAATTTTAAAAAAAGTTTGGTGTAAACTGACATACTAGAAGCATATAACAACCCAGTTGAGCAAGAACAAGATGGAAGAATATTTTCAAAACTCCAATACTCGTCATTAAGTTCAGCAACAGCAATCAGCTTCAAAAATTGAACAAGGGATAACAAGTTATAGTTTGCAAGCATACCTGCACAGCAATGAATGAGTACATCGTATGATTAAGTTTCCAATGGCCCAATTCATGTGCGATGACTGCTACAATTTCTTCATCATTTTTGCACTGCAAAATATGATAAAACATATTTACCAGAAAGGATATAATATAACATGTGACCCAAAAAATATCCTGCAGTGAATTATGGATTAAACCATAGAAACAGAAGATGCAATAACGATTAAAGAAAAAGATTTCAACAGTAATACTTTCTCACCTGCTGAATCAATGTATCATAGAGGACAATTCGCTTGTTTTTAAAGAATCCATACATATAAGCCTGCAGGAAAATAATGCAATTAACATTGCTTGACACTAAAAGTAGTAATCAGTAAGACCATTACGCATATTTTTGTAAGAATGTTGAATTAAATCTTTAAATGTGCATAACATTAATGCTGAAAGAACATTAATCCAGTCACTTATTAAATTTTCAGTAAACTATCCAAAAGTGATTTTGAAGGTGAGCCCTAATTATCAACTCCATCCTCCCAAAACATACAAGAGAACAGTAGCTTTGGACCTTTTCATATCAAATATCCAGTACATTACATATTTCACCTCATGTATAAAACTAATTAATATCGATAAATTTAACTCTGAGCCTAAACTCGGAAATATAGTAGTGGCATTTTTCAATTGGGTAGTCAAAGTGATTAAGCAAAAGAACCATGAAAGAGACAAAGAAGAGGAAGAAAAATCAACATCTCATGTTTCGTGCAAGATAACATAATAGCGAGATGCATTGTCACTCCATATCAGGCAAAACTGTTATAATGAATTTAGTATCATATGATTACAGAAGATGAATACTCACATTGCTGTGGCTTGACCTTGTAGATCCATCTACAACAAACAACTTTTTTAATGGAAAATTGAGGGAGGAAGCAAGGTTCTCAATTTTCTCCCTCAGCCCTCCTTCTGGAAGCTATATTTCACAGCATAAGTAAAGAAAATAAGATAAGATATCTTGACAAAATGTTGTATAAATACACAAGAAGGAATGTAAAGAACTCACAGGAGTAAACTTGTTGAAAAGAGGTGCTATCAAAATTGGGTAGAGTGTCATCATGACAAGCGAGAGAACAAACATAAATCCCCACAGATAGATGGCCAAGTAAGGACCTCCTTTCTGCGAGTACGTGTATGTTAGAATATCCCATATTGACTAAACATGAAAATATTAAAAGATTTATAAATGGTAAGGATCAACTATCCAAATGACTAGTTCTAGTCAATTTAGCAATGGTTGACTCAAGCCTAATTTTTGCTAATGGGCTCTATCTACCCATATTAAAAATTCTAACATGGTATCAAAGTAGGTCTGAACCGGATTATTAATTTTTCCGTTGTCCGTCTAGATGTCCAGTCCCAGTGGCCCGGTCTGGTTATCGTTGCATTTATTTCAAGTGACAACTGGATGTCCAGTCCCAGTTACAGTTGAGGGGGAGTATTAGAGTATCTCATATTGACTAAACATGAAAATATTAAAGGGTTTATAAGTGGTAAGAGTTAACTATCCAAATGACTAGTTCTAATCATCTTGACAATGGTTGACCCAAGCCCAATTCTTGTTAATGGACTCTACACTCTACCCATATTAAGAACTCTAATAGTGTACATAATGTTAGATAACCAAAATTTTCACCATAAAGTTGTAAACTATTGTTTATTACACAAATACAAACAGAAGACGTACCTGCACTATTAAAATGATTGCAGAGACAATAGGTGGGCCAAGTACAACAGCAAGGAGAATTCCTTTAACCAAGTCCCTGAGGAATAACCATATTGTTTGCTACAAAGAAGATAAGGAGCTCAATTAATATACTGTCTTATTTCATATATAAAGTGAAGTCAACTGAAAGAACATGCAAAATCTTTACAAGCCAAGATAAGAAAGAATAAAAACCAATAAAAAAAACTAATTTGAGGATGTAAAATGTACAGAACAAATACCAACTTTATTGAAACCATGGCGTGCCTCAATGACAAAAGTTGAATAGAGTGAGAAAGGCAAATCGGTGACCTGCAGAAGAACATACTATCAATTAGAACTGATTAAGTAATTCGAAATGTAAAGTAGGCCCTAAACTGTAGTAGGATATAAAATCCTAGACTCAAAGGACTAACTGATCATCAACTAGTCAAAAATTAAGTGCATACCTGGGACCAGATCATGACACCAGCAAGGAAAGCAAGAGTATGGAGAATTTCATTCTCAGCATTCAGACCAGCTAAAACCAGAAAGTTTCCTGCTTTCTGTAATTAGAAAGGAATCTTAGATGGTCAGGATATAACCACGTGGTTAGGCTACACTAGCACTGGAAATAAGCACTCACCGTCCAAAACCAAGGCAAAACACCGAAGTACAAAATGGCAGAGTCCAGAACTATCGTCACAAATTCGTGGACAAAATTGAAGTAGCTGGAGAAATAAAAAGGAGAATGATATTTAACACATGCAATTGTAGGTAGAGAAAAAAATAGAACGAAAGAAAAGCAAGATGCAACAATTAAAAATGTAGAGAAGTGCTCAAAGAGCAAACCTTTTATCAAGACTATAAGCTCTAGATTTCTCAAATTTCTCTTTACTGATTACTCCTTCCAATGTTTTTGGAAGAGTTGGCAGTTTCAATGCAGAATGTTGCCGCAGATCCAAATAAGTTTCAAACATGTACATCAGTATCATAAAACCTGCAAAAAAGGTAATATAAAGAATAAGTGAGAATTATGAGCTAATCACGGAAAATATCAGCGCTGGCACATCGATGAGGATGACTAGGACAAAGACAAGTAGAGAACACCAAAGATTCAACCTTCCACAGATGACAAAAGTTTCCAACATGTTGCTATCTCCCAATGGATTATAAGTTATAACGTAGCATTCTCAGATCAACAGATCTCCAAGAAATACCAAAAAAGTTAGGTCAATAAAATAGACAGTTCAAGACCTTACAAACAATCGATTGCCCTAGTGTTTCCAAAACAGGCTCAACAACAAACCCAACTGGACAAAACGATAAGGCTCAACAATAGGGCCACTCCATATACATTTCCAAATAGATACCCCACACAAAGAAATGGGCAACCGAGTTCCTCAGTTCTTTGGTTCTAGTAAGAAGATCAAAGAACCGTGAATCGTAAGTAATTCCAATCACTTGGTATGACCAAAATAGGGCAAAGCTAGAAAAGATGTGTAGTTCCATTGAAACAAAGAAAAGATACTATCTTGAGCGTTAAAACCTCATAGTTTGTTATCTCAAAAGACTGATGAACATTTCAAAAAGAACAAGAATGGAAGTGCACAAGATGAAAGAAAAAGGCAGAAAAAGGAAAAGAACAAGAACAAGAACAAGAACAAATAACAAGGAATTCCCAGACATGCAAATTAGTGAATCTCATGAAATCAACATTAAACATACTGCAAAAAAAGCAAAATAATCAAAAACTTGACAAAGCGAGGAAATGAAGGACAAAAGAAGAAATAAGTGAATTATAGCAGAACCAGAAAAACCCAGGTGTAGAAAGAAAAGGGCAATAAGAGAATACCAACAACAGCTTCCATGTAAGGAAACGCCATGGATTAAGAAATCGGTAGAGAGTAGAGAGAGTGGGGATTTAGTTTTGGATTTCTTCGAATAAAATGGCTTTTGCTGGTAGGCTGCCTATATTGACATTTAGCATCTTCGTCTCAAGTCTCAACGACCCGTTTCGAGCCGACTCTTGTAGCCCGTGTACTTGGCCCAACAGCGATTTTTACTCCCATTTTAAAATTATATTCTAGTTTCTATAATGTTTTTAAATAGTCATATTCACAATATTATCTGGACATAAATATTATTATAAATAAAACATTTTACCTTTCGAAAGTCAAATAGATAATTTCATTGTAACATTTTAAAATCTAAATAAATATACATATTTTAAAAAATATTATAGAAAGAACCGATAGATTTCATTTTTACTGTATATTTTATAAATATAGATTATATATATGAAAATTTTAAGATTTTGAGTTTTTTAAATAGAACCCTTCACCATTTAGTTACTTCTAGAAAGTAACACCTTAATGCTTACAAAAAGACGCCTTTTTAGTACATGCGCAATTAGCTCTTTTATTTTGTTCATTTGAAAGAACGGTAATAAGAAATATAATGAATATAGTAAGTTAATATTAAAAAGCATACAGTATTATCCCAAACGGAGATATAAAAATATTATTCACCCAATCATAATATATAACCAATCATCTTTTTTCATTCCTTATCCATTTCTTTCTTCACGTAGTAAATAACCAAACACCCTAGCAATTATGTTCACTTCAAAGATCATGGCAACTTTAGGTTAAGCATTCCTATCCTAAGCTCCGAATACCTCTATGAGTTCACAATTTAGTTGAAATCAAATTTGACCTTACCTAAATTAATTGAATTTTCAATCAATTCAATTTCAAATTTAACGGATCGATCTGATATAAAATGTAATTATTTTTAATAAACTTTTAATTAAATAATATTTTATTGTAATTTTAATTTTTATACAATTTTTTAACTTAGTTTGATAAGTTTTCAATCAATTCAATTTCAAATTTAACGGATCGATCTAATATAAAATTTAATTATTTGTAATAAACTTTTAATTAAATAATATTTTATTGTAATTTTAATTTTTTTACAATTTTTTAACTTAATTTGATAAGTTTTAAGTCAGGCCCTTATTTTTATTTTTGAGCTGAGCCCAAATGGAAGAGAGTGGAACCCAGCCCGACTATCACCCCTTTAAAATATTATTTAATCTTTAAAATTTTCTAAAAAAACTTTTAAACTTTCATTAAAAATAATAATAAAATATGTATATAATACACATAAATTAATTAAATATTATTAATATAATAATTCAATTTGATTTTTAAACTATATTTAAATTAATAAAACAGAAAGAAGCACGACGTTTTTACCCCACGCATATATTTGTTCAAGGGCCTGGCTACTTTCTACCAGCCCAATACCTCCGGCTGGGCTTAAGAATCTGCTTTAGGAGTGCCATTTTAGGTACATTCCAGTGCTCAACATGCCTGAAAGACGAAGCATATCAAAAAACCCAAAAGAAAAGCCGAAACCTAACGTGGATTGTGGATTGCATTGAAAACTCACCTGCATACTCTTCCAGATTCCTCATCAAAGAAATACTCTGTGTATCCAGTAGCTGTCACAAATCATAACACAGTCGTCAGGATTCAGTAATATGAATTGTGAGCTCCAAAGTAGCAGCAGGAGGGGTTACCTGAAAGAATGGGTTTCCAGGGGAATCTCATGATACAACTAAATTTCCAGTGTCCAATTCCTTTATCCTATAAGCATGCTTTATCATTAACATCTTATTGACCAAACTTGAGCAATAAATTGCTATCTGAAAGTATAATCCATGACCAAACCTCAAGATCTTCCCACTTCATAAGTTTCATATTCGATTTCTCAAGGAGTAACCCGAAATTTGTACAGTTCCTTTTGAAACGACCAAGACCTTTGAAAGAACCAGCAGGATCAGCGAATTCACAGTCCTCTTCATACACTTGGAGTGTGAGGTTACCTACCGATTTTGTAATTACAAACAATTACAAGAATGAAGCAACAGAATAAGAACCAGTCCAAAAAGATATTTAAAACCTGTAACGAAGTACGATCTCTCAAAGTCCTCTTTAATCTTTTCCACTGCTATTGCACGGTCAACAGTTCCCGACTCATCAACGGCGAGGTTAAAGTCCTCCCGAGTCTCTACAGTTTTGGGCGGTGAACGGAAAACAGAAGCAGCAATTCCCAAAAGCTCGGAGCCGTACCACGCTAGCTTCAACAGAGCATTCTCTGGTTTTTTGGATTCAGATGAATCGGCGATCGGGTTCTGCTGCCCTTCGCATCTTATTATTGTATTGATTTTACTGCCACGATAGTTGGGCAAAAGAGAGAGACGGTTATGGTGGTGCGAGTTGAGACGAGCGGTGGTGACTGGACAATTGACGAAAAAGGTCGCCATTTGTGATAAAAGTGCTTACAGGAGTCGATTGGTTTCTTCGGCCTTTGAAATATCTAAGCCCGCGAAAAATGGTGGCCATAGAAAAAGTTTGGTAAGGTCTAAGTTAAAAAATCAATGTTTTAAATATCAGTTTTATGACTTTGTCCATGAGTGAAAATCTTAAATTAGTCAAATTTTTAATTTAATTTCTAATTTTAATTTAATTTTAAAATTAATCAATTAATTAATTAATTAATTAATTAATTAATTTTTATAAACCAGTTAATTTTTATTTAATAGTCTCTTAATTTAAATCATTTTTTAAATTCTTTAACTTTACAGATTCATTCAAAGTATTGGGTCGATAACAAACATTGGAAATGCTATCTTAGATAAATAGTCATAATCGCAACAAATTATGATATTGGTCAATAAGAACAAGCAACAAGTGACAATTGTACAAGGACAAATAACATAAAAGAGCCCATATGATATGCTTAATTATTCATCTTAGTCCCTGTGTTTTTAATTCGTTAACCCTAGCCCCTGTGTTTTGTAATCTCAT
>JANKOE010000004.1:4640764-4656685 GCA_026284465.1 Erythroxylum citrifolium
CAAAGCTAATAATCTAACACTTAGTCTAATTCAAATTTCTAATTCCACTTTTTAATACTACTAAAATAAATAAGGCTTGAAACAATTAAAGCAAAAATTAAGAAATAAACAAGAGAATAACAATTAAATAAATAAAAATAAAATGAAATAAAAGAAAAAAAATTTCGTGACCCAATAAGGATAACTAGAGAAAAAGTTATGGCTAACAGACCGAAGCACACTCAGTGAACATTTTCTATATTACTACCATTCTTGTTTCTAAATCTTTCGTTATCACAACTCATACCACGATCACTCTTTCTACTCCTCATTTTCAATAAAATCACATTTAATATCAATTATACCCGAAAGTTGTCAATGGATGCATGTACCACTTTTTATGCGAAAACATTCCGTATTTATGTGCATATATGGTAACATGATGCATGAGCAAGAAAATACATGGTCTTAATTGCTCTTTGAGCTCACATGTACTGAAGTTTCAGGTCCTAACTCTTAATATGGGGACGGGATGTTACATTTCTCCCCCTTTAATAAATTTCGTCCTCAAAATTTTCATCTGATTGATCAACACAGTAGAGGTGATAATTCCTCATATGCTTCTCCATTTCCCATATACTTCATCACTCAAATACTCTGTTGCCAATAACCATAGCTGATAACTCAATAGGTCCTTCAATCACTGATTCATCTATTGCACTATCTTGACTATTTCATCGGTATATTTCAGATTATTCACTAACTTTTACTTTGTATGCTGTCAATCTATCTCTGTCGATCATGTTATTATTTCAGAACCTATTCACATATCACATATTATGAATCTAAGACCTTTTTCACTAGTAACACTAACTCATAAAAATTTTCATGCATACCAATTCATATAGCTTAACTTATCCTTTGTCCAAATTTGAGCACACCTTGCCAAGGTGGTACTCACAAAAAGACTTCATCTCTTCTTTGACAATTCACTTCTTTTTCGTGTTAATACATTCAACTCTTATGTCCATTTCACTATATTCCATCTACCCGGTGTTGATCCACCTAACCAGTGACTGACCACCTTCCTGTTATACAATGCCCCATACTGTGTTCTAATGACGCCACAATGGTCACAATTGTAATGTCTGTAATCAATTTGAATTTTTCCACAATCTCATCTTCCTATGGACTCAAACATATAAGCTTTAAGCCCTTCCTCAACAGTTAGAACTGTTGGTACTTCAAACATGTAACCACTTGTTTCTACATCCTTAGTAGTTAAAATACAATCTTAGCGTATTCCAACTAGGATGTCAAGCTTAGGTTGTTACTTAAGCTTCTCTAACACTTTCTTTGCTTAAACATCTTTATTGGGTACACATATATCACCAAATATCATTCTTTCGATTCCACTCAACATTCTGCACTCTTCGTTGCACTAGATTTGGTAACCTCAATATCTGAATTTGAACTATTTCATTATTGAATTGTCTGTTCAATGTGTCATATTACACACTACCTTTACCAGTATAACACTCATTTGTACATTCTTCAAACTCAATAATTTCTCCAAATTACCTAATTTGTACTTTCCAGAAATGACTTGGCACATCTAATGTCTCCAAGACTTCAAAGCAATTTCTATCATAACACTTCTACCATGTATCAAATCAACTCCTAAGACTTTCATTGTCTTTATGCATACAAAACCACTTTATACTGTTACAACATATTGTATCATAATTTCTGATGTGAAACTTCATTATATACTGCAAAATCTCCAAATTTAAATGGTATGCTTATCATCAATGTCATATTCCTCAAATATTCAAATGTCCCTTTTTACTTTTCAAACACTCTCAAAATACCATCTATGATCACAGTCACTACTTGATGTAATTTTGCTTGGATCACTTAAATCTTCAATATTATAAAGCTATTGGGGTATTATTAACTCCAACAGATATCATGCAAAAAAATTTTGTCCATAATTAATTCTTGCAATTCCTTAGGTGAGGAATTATCATCTCATGTCATTTTCAGTCTCCCACTTGACTTCTTGTCTCTAATGATTTTCTCTTTTCATTCGATGTCCTTTAATTCACATCTACTTATTCAAATGCCTATTCAATCATATTAGTTCCTCCACACATTTCAATTTATTTGAATACTTCACTTTGCGCGTTGGTATCACCTCCTCAGATTCAATTTGGGATCTCCCGAACATATGTACATCGAATGTAATGTTGACCTATGTTCTCCTCACATTTGCAATAGTGTCACATCGAATTTAAAATCTACTCATGTAGTTGGATACTTTACATTAAACAAAATGTATACACTCTCAGTATCATATTCCACTTCCTATTCCTAAGTCTCCACTTGGGATATGATTCCATTATTCACTTTTGATTTATTTCACACTCGTTTTCGATTTGTTCTTCATGGATCACTCTGTAATTAAATCGTCTGATCAACTTAGCTCAATTTAGGGAAAGTTCTTCTTCGAAAGAACATATTTTTTTTGCTACAATCATTGACACTATTCATAGAATCCTTATAAATCAACTATTTTCCATAATTACTTATCAGACATTCTTCGTACCTCAAAAAGATCAATTTCAACTATACATAATATCCCAATAGGATCAATTTATGACATAGCTTACATGATCAGAACATCCCTTGTAATGAGGCTCTGTAGGGCACTAAACAATTTCATTTACTCTAATATATTGGCATATATCACCAAAATCATTACATCTTATCTAGAGATGTATTTACTTCGATTCCCCAATTAGTAGCTTATACTAAGGAAACTTTAATCCTATTCAATTCTAGATAACTCTTCTCCTTTTGTGCCAGTCCTCGATCACGGGGATTGTGCCAAAATCATGTCCTTCTTCTTTTTCCTCAATTTCATCACATATGTTAACATCATTAACAATCTCAATTTGTTCCCAATCGATCAATCACTATAAGTACTCTCACATCTTACTCTAACCCATCTTGAACTTTAAGCTATAGGAACTATGATTGGCACTTATTCATTAAGTCACCGATTACTTCCTATATCATCTCCACGCATATTATTCGTATAAGCTTCATAGTTCCACTGGTCATGGTGATTCCCACTATTAGATGTGCACTCGTAATGGCAATTCAACTTAAACTCAACAACTTTTTAATATATCACCATCGTTGTCTCATCTTCCACATGTCATTTATTTCATCTCACACATTTATATTCCCATATTAAATCATAACTCTTATATTGATAATCACACAACCATTCTAAGTCCAAGTGCAATCTTTCAAGGTCATATCAACTTGGCTTATACACTTTCATCTTATTATTTCTACTTATATCCTTATTTTTCCTTAAACAATCCATAACAGTGTATTCACATTTATATCACCTTCGAGGACATATTACCATATTACAATTTCAATTTCATATTCAAGAATACATCGACCGATACAATTACACTGAATCTTTATTTGTTACATCCATCCATATACTATTTCTTTTTCCCTTAAATATATATATACTCAACCAATCCAAAATTTCCGATGCATAATCATTATGAATTTTTTGGTCTCAATTTTCTCTAATATCTCCTTATACTAAATTACAAACTCTTAGCACAATACTCGCATAACCATTTTGGTTCCAATTTCATGCTTTTATGATCATAACAATTTTATGATTTCATTTCATTCTGTCTGTACACTTTAGTCTCCTCATTTCTACTCATTTTCTCATTCTCCTCAATCAATCTACAATAATGTATCTATTCACACCTATATCACCTTCAAGGGTATATACCCCTATTATGATGTACCGTTATTTTTCATACAAAACCAGATACTATTTCTCATTCCAAAAATGTCCATAAACATGTCAGATCATCGATTTCTCTCAATGCTTTTAAATGCTCAAGCTCTTATGGAAATGCCCATGCATGGAACTCGTACTAGGGATCAGTTGCCGTAGTCCGCTATGACATGACTACTATGCATATGTATATAACTTGACACATATTTCAGAATGCCCATATAAGATAGTACTTCTAGGCTCTGATACCACATAAATGTAACACCTCACTCCCGCAATAACCCGAACCTGACATCGTCGGTGATATCCGGGTCCGTGCCCCGCGAGGGTGGCGTGCTAAAGCACTCAGTCAGTTAGAAATCGGTATACTTTTTTTTAGGAATCACAACACAATATATGTAGAAACTGATAATTAAATTAGGCCCACGACCATTCATAAACATTTTCAATTAACACAATTTTCAATAGCCATTTGGGCCCTTCGACAAATACAAAACACTTGAGTCATTTCAAAACACAAAGTTATAAAAGAAGATGCGGAATATGCAATTCAATACAAAATAAGGAAAACACAAATACAGACGCGAACTAATCCCGACCTATATCCTTCACTTGAATGCTGTAAGTATACTCCCATTGGCCTAACAGGGTATTCTTCTGAGTCCTGAAAAATATTTGCAAATTTTAAGTGCATGTGCTTGAAATTAAGGTTCTAAAAATTTTTCGGACATCGAATCGGTCTTTTTAGTGTCTGGTAGGTTAACTTATTTATCTTGATGATTTTGGCCGTCAAGATATTTTTGGCTTGTGCTGAAATTGTCTAAATAAATTTGAGATGACCTAAGGATATTATGGATGACTTATTGATGTTCAAGAATCTTGGAAACCCTAGGAATTAATTTAGAATTAATCCAAGTAGAGCATAGCCTTTCTAGTATGACTAGACAAAGGCATGTGTACTAAAATTAAAGTGTTTAATTTGGACATCAAAATAATTGAATTTTGGGGCTCCTAATCGAACCATGGTCATAATTTGAATTAGTCGAGACTAACACTAGTACCTGATTTGGTTCAAAAGTTGAATCGAATCACGAACTTTAGATGCATAGTCAAGTTACAACCTAAATTGAACCTTCTTTGGGCGATACATGCATTAGATGCATTTTAAGAGTGGTTATGGACATAGGCTCAATTTAATTGAGTTGTCTATAATCAGAATATATATGTGTGATATATATTCAATATCATCCAAGTATTGACGAGACCAAAGAACAAATCCCTCAACCGAAATATTATGACTTATGCCTTCCATTAATATGGCAAGAACCAGAGTTCTTTTAGAGTTGGGTTTGTTGGGCAAACCCAAGCCCACTCTACACAAATATGTTCAAACCATGGAAATTAGATTTCTAGACTAATGGATTAGTCCTAACTAGAAGCGTTGATTTGTTGGGCAAACCCACAGTGGCGAAGTTGGGTTGTATAAATCGGATGTATACAAATCAAGAGTTGATAACCTAATGAGTGTGGTAAATCAAAAATTGATGGCACAAGTCGTTAGTTTCATAACTGAATACAATTGGTATGAATGATACTTACCGATTGACCTAAGGTGGCTTGTTGGGAAAACCCAAGGTCATTCTTAGTAATGTTGGATATCGACCCATTAGGAAAACTATAAGTTTTCTCGAATTCGTAGTGAGGGCAATAGATTTGAATAAAAATAGTGGAACCCATAATGCATGTGATTAAAGTCCTTATCAATACGCATTAGTGTACATTCTAACACTTTCTCTCATTCTTCTAAGTTATTAAATCACCACGATGTCTTCACCCAGTGTGAACCTATGTTCTCTATTAGACACCAACAAACTCACAGGACCTAACTTCTTAGATTAGCAACGAAATTTAAGAATTGTTCTTAAATCTGAGAAACTAGGATATGTCTTAGATGAACCACTTCCCGGTCCCCCTATTGCTGATGCATCTGATGAGGATCAAAAAGATTAAAAGAAGTTATTGGATGATAGTGAGGTAGCCAGCCATATAATGCTGGCCTCTATGTCACCAAAACTGCAAAAGCAGCATGAGGCTATGGATGCTCATACCATAGTCTACCATCTAAGGGAACTGTTTGATGAGCAAGCTCGGTCTAAAAGGCTTGAGTCCTCAAGGTTGCTTTTCTGCTTTAAGATGGCTGAGGGATCATCTCTAGTGTAGTATACGCTGAAGATGTATGGATACATTGAGAGGTTAGCCAGTTTAGGTTTCGTAATAGATCATGAATTAAGTATAGACTTAATTCTGGCTAGTTTGATCGATTGTTATTCACAGTTTGTGCTTAACTATCAGATAAACCAAATATCCACCTTAATACCTGAGCTGATTAATCTACTCAAAATAGCTTAGCAGACTATCAAGAAAGGCAGTAAGGTTGTGATGCTAGTGGACTCTACTTCTGGTTCTTACAAGAGGAACCAAAAGAAGCAGAAGAAGTTCAAGAACCAGTGGGAGATGTAGCCAAGAAGAAGGCAAAGGAGACTACATCAAAGGGGATATGCTTCCTTGCAAGAAGGAAGGACATTGGAAGAGGAACTGCAAAGCTTATCTGGAGTCGCTAAAGTAGAAGAAGGAATTAGATGCCCCACCGTCTACTTCAGGTATGTTATTTGTCATTGAGGTTAATATTATTTCTAATCATAACATTTGGGTATTAGATACCGAATGTGGCTCACACATTTGTGTTGATATGCAGGGTCTTAAGGATAGTAGACCGCTCAAGAAGGGAAAGATGGACCTACGTGTGGGAAATGGAACAAAAGTTGATGCATTCACTATAGGAACATATGTTTTGTATCTTCCTAGTGGGCTAGAGCTAATTTTGGCTAATTGCTATTATATACCCATTGTGACAAAGAACACTGTATCTGTTTCATGTCTTAACAAAGCGGGATTTCATTTAACTTTCAAGAAATGGTTGTTCAATTAAGTTGAATGAAATGTTGTATGGTACTGCTACATTGTGCAATGGTATTTATATATTAGATATATGTATCCCAATTTTAAATAGCAATGATAATAAAAGACAAAAATGAGATAACTTAAAATTATCTTACTTATGGCATTGTTGACTTAGCCATATATGTGAGAGATGCATGGCTAAGCTACACATGAGTGGTAACTTAGGGTCATTTGATTATGAATTATATGACACCTGTGAATCTAGCTTGTTGGGCAAGATGACTAAATCACCTTTTAAAGGAAAAGGTGAACGAGCTAATGGGTTATTAGACCTAATACATTCTGATGAATGTGGTCCGATGTCCATTCATGCTAGAGGTGGTTTTGTGTACTTCATTACCTTTATCGACGATTATTCATGATATGGTTATATGTATCTAATGAGATATAAGTCTGAAGCATTTGAAATGTTCAAACAATTTATACATGAAGTAGAGAAACAACTCGGTATAAGTATCAAAACACTTCGATCAGATTGAGGTGGTGAATACAGGATTGTATCCCAATAGACTCCACCTTACACACCGCAACATAATGGTGTGGCTGAAAGGAGAAACTAAACCTTGTTGGACATGCTAAGGTCAATGATGGGCTTAGCAGGTCTACCGAAATCCTTTAGGGTTATACACTTAAGACTACTGTTTATGTGATAAACAGAGTCCCTTCAAAAGCAATTAAAGTTACTACATATGAGTTATGGACTAACAAAAACCCTATCTTTCTCACATGGAAGTCTGGGGTTGTCTAGCTTATATGAAGCGGATCCAATCAGAAAAACCAGAAGCGAAATCTGATAAATGTCTGTTTATAGGATATCCTAAGGAAACAATTGGATATCAGTTCTATAATGCTTTATAGCAAAAAGTATTTGTCTCAAAGCATACTGTCTTTTTAGAAAAAGAGTCTCTTCTATGAGAAGACAGTGGGAGCAAAGTTGAACTTGATGAAGTTCATGATGCTCAAACAGATGCAAATCAACTGCCTGAACCCAAGATTGTTGTTCATGGAAATGAGACAATAGTTAAACCTTCTGACATACAAAATATTGGTAGGTCAAGTAAGATACGCAATGTTCCAGAGAGATATGGATTTCTCGTAAGTGAACAAATGATGTATTGCTCGTAGAGGATGTTGAGCCTACGAAGAGGCTCTGAAGAGTTCAGAATCAGAAAAATGGCTTCAATCCATGAAGTTCGAAATGAATTCCAGGTTTGAAAACCAAGTATAGACTTTAGTTGACCGACCCGAAGGTTAAAACCCACAGGGTGCAAGTGGATTTTCAAGAAGAAAATCAAAATGAATGGTAATGTGATTACTTATAAAGTGAGGCTAGTCGCTAAAGGATATCATCAAAGATAAGGAGTTGACTATGATGAGATAATTAGCCCCATATCCATGCTTAAATCCATTAGAATACTCCTACCCATTGTTGCTCCTTATGATTATGAATTATGGAAAATGGATGTGAAGATGGCTTTCCTGAATGGAAATCTAGTTGAAGGTGTATATATGATACAACTTAAGGGCTTCATATCCAAAGTGGCGAAAAGGTATGCAAGCTTCAGAAATCCATTTATGGATTGAAGCAAGCATTTAGGAGTTGAAACATCCGATTTGATGAGTCAATCAAAGATTTTGGTTTCTCACAAAATCCTGATGAACCTTGTGTGTACAAGAAGGTTAATGGGAGTGCTATCATATTCCCAATATATAAGTTGCTTCTCTAAGCTCTTTCATGGAAAAATTATGGGACAACCAAATTTTGACTTATTGCAAACTTGAGACAACATTTCCTATTAGTAATATGTCATACACATATAACATAAGGAATATGATAGCACTCCCACTAACCTTCTTGTTCACACAAGGCTCATCAGGGTTTTGTTGCTAGGTCTTTCACAATCTACATACATAGATAAAGTGCTAAAGAGGTTTAGCATGGAGCAATCCAAGAGAGGGTTTCTTCCCATGACTCATGGGATAAAACTATCAAAATCTATGTGTCCCAAGCCACAAGATGAAAGGACTCGCATGAGTATGATCCTTTATGCTTCGTCAATAGGATAAATCATGTATACTATGTTATGTACAAGACCTAATATATCATATGCTCTAAGTGTTACAAGAAGATATCAATCGGATCTTGGTGAGTTTCACTGGGTGGCTGTCAAGAATATCATAAAGTACTTGAGAAGGATTAAGGATGTATTCTTTATATATGGAAATGGAGATCTCGTAGCGAGCGGATATATAGATGCCAGTTTTCAATCTGACCAGGATGACTCTAAATCCCAGTCAGGTTATGTTTTCACACTGAATAGTGGAGCAATCAGTTAGAAGAGTTCCAAACAAGAAACGACTGCAGATTTAATGACTGAGTCAGAGTACATTGTAGCTGCAAAAGCGACAAAAGAATCTATTTGGATGAAGAAGTTCGTTATGGAACTTAGAGTGTTTCCAAGCATTGTAGACCATATATTGTTGTGCTGTGACAACAATGGGGCTATTGCTCAAGCCAAGGAATCAAGGTCTCATCAGAAGTCCAAGCATATAATCAAGAGATATCACCTAATCAGGGAGATTATTTATAGAGGTGAAGTGAAGATAAAGAGAGTGCCCACAGATCATAACATCGTTGATCCTTTGACTAAGCCACTTCCTCAAATGAAATTTGATTTTAGTTAACTCACCTATGGTATTAGATACAAAGCGATTGGATTTAGTACAAGTGGGAGATTGTTAGAGTAGTTCTCTAAAGGCAATCACCTTTAGCACTTTTGTACAAACTTTATTTTGATTAATAAAGCGAAAGGCAATTTTTTCATTAATTTAATGTTCGATTATTTATGAATTGATGTCGATCTTGAATCGAATTAATGAAATCTAGGATACAAAACATAGCATAAAGGAAACCATGATGAGATCATGATAATGAGGTTCCTATCATGTGCAATTATGTTAGTATCTAAATTATCCCTAGTCATAGGATTAATAAGATAGGACATTATTAATCCGGATGGACTAGCAATTGTTATACTCATTGATTTCATCAAGTAGTGGATCTCACAAACTGTAAGCATAAGATGTTTAGAGTTAACATGTGAATGCTTACTAAGAGTAAGTATATCGAATGACCCGCCATGAATAGATGGTCTATCAAATGTCAATGATTAATCTCATCATAGAAATGGTGCAAATATCCTTAGACTTGAGGTACTCAAGGATATCTTAGATACTGACCCTGTGCTTTGACATCATTCCTTGTTGCCTCAAGACGAGGTGGCTCATTAGGTGGTGATTGGGTATAACTATTGGTATTCAAAGGTAATTGGGTAGCGAATAAAGGATTCACCACTCCTGATAGAAGGATATGATACGTACGGGATTCGCCACTCCTGATAGAAGGAGATGATACCTACGGCCTCTTATCGGAGTCATTGCTCAGGAGTCTCTAGCTAGAGCAGTTATGTGTCATGAAGAGAATCTTTAATGACACATAGAGTAATGAGATCCTAGGGTAAGAACTAACATCATTTGGACTAGATATGACGTAGTCAGTCTAGTAGGAGTTGACACATAGCCCATACTCCAAACCAAGTAAGGTATAGTGAGGTGAAAGGATGAATTGCACAGTAATTGTCTATGGAAAGGTTCGTGAGTCAGATAATTAACTATCGAAGAGTTTATGTGTTAATCTACTTATATTCCGGTAAATTGGCACCCTTCATAATTTGATTAAATTAAGAGTTAATTCAAGTGGCATGAAACCATCCATGATTTGCTCAGATTAAGAGTGAATTCAAGTACCCAAAATAACCAAGAAACTAAAGGTCACACGCATAAAAGATCGGACGAAAAACAAAGTATGTATGGTTGTTTTTAAGTAGGCCACGATCGTGACCGAAGGCTCTACAAATGTACATAAGTGAGTTCTTCAATTATGTACATAATAGCTAACCAGTCACAAAGACACTCAAGTGAGAGAATTACGGGTCTAGAAGAGTTCTAAAGTTCGAAAGAAGTGTCTTGAGTCTTGTTCATGCAATTTATACAATTGTTGTATGAATCAAAGTGCATGCAAAATAGTCTTGATCTTTCTCTCCATTAGAGCATCTACTTGAACTCATCTAGTTTGGTGCTCTAACCGCCCTTGCACATTGTTTCTTCTTCATCTTTACGTACTTTTGAGTGATCAAGGAAGGGTTTGGTGTTTGCACCAACCCAAACAAGGAGAAGAATCAAGAAAGAAGGGGAAGAAAAAGGTACATGTACTGTTAACCATGTTCAAATAATCTGTTTATGCATGCATTTTAGATTCCGACACTTCCACTGCTTTATCTTGCATATGTTGCATGAATCCATGTCTACCCTACAATATTGCACTGGATATGTCCCGTTAACCATTTTGAAGTGGAAGAGCAACCTTGAGGTCTCAAACCTTTTGGACATAGCTTGCTCATCAAATTGCTCCCTCAAATAATAGACTATGGTATGAGCATCCATAGCCTCATACTGCTTTTGCAATTTCAGTGACATAGTGGCCAGCATTATGCATCTAGCCATCTCACTATCATCGAGATGCTTTATGTATGCCCTCTAATCGCTATCAGAAGTATCAAAAACAAAGGGATCAGGAAGTGATTCTTCCAAGACGTAACATAGTTTCTTCGACTTGAGAACTATTCTCAGGTTCCTAAGCCAGTCTAGGAAGTTGGTTCCAGTGAAATTATTGGCTTCCATTAGTGAGCGTAGCTTCACACTAGTGGTCCTGGTTTCAATTCTTGCAGCCTAATGTCAAAGAGAGAAATGGTGTTAAACTGTTCTTAAATGCATGTCAATTAGGACTTTAATAAGATACAGTATAGCTCCCACTATTTTGTCACAAATCCATAACCCTCTATATGAATCCGATAGAACTTGTATAGAAGTTCTCCTAGTGGGTTGATATCCAATATCTCTAAGAATGACCTTGGGTTTGCCCAACAAGCCACTTTGGGTCAATTGGTAGGTATCGATCATATTAATTGCATTTATAATGCAACTATCGAATCTAGTGCTATCAACTATTGATGTGTGCACTCACATTAGGCTATCAACTCTTAATGCATGTACATCTCATATACACTACCTAATTTAGCCTCTATCTACGTTGACCTTGGGTTTGCCCAACAAATCAACACTTCTAGTTAAAACCAACCCATTAAACTGAAAATCATATTTCCATGGATACACATATTCGTGCAGAGCGGGCTTGGGTTTGCCCAACAACCCTAACTCTAAAGAAACTCTGGTTCTCACCATATTAATGGAAGGCAATAGTTTTAATTTTCTAAGTGATGGATTTCTACTTAGGTCTCATCTAACTAGGATGGTCTTTTATATATCATATATACATACATACATATATATATATAGTTACTATAGATATATGACATGATATAGACACCCCAATCATATTGGACTTAAGTCCATAGCCATCTATCATGCAAGTCCAAACAATGCTTACATGCATTCTCTAATGCATCAAATTAAACGCATAACTTTTGATTATGACAATTTATGGATCCTAAAATATAGAAGTCGATTCAACTCTTGAATCGAATTGCTTACTAATTTTAGTCTCGGCTAAAGTTTATTTTACGTCTCATTTCTATTTGGAATTTAATATTAATCAAATTAAATTAAACTCCAATTTCTAGAAATTAATACACCTTAAAATTAATTATTTGACATCAAAATTAAACACTTTAATTTTATCACACATGCCACTTTCTAGTCATACTACAAAATTTAGTGCTCCACTTAAATGAATTCAAAATTAATTTCCAAAATTTCCAGATTATCAAATCATCATTCCATGCATCTCTAATTTATTTCAATTTCATCAAAATAATTTTGTAATCACTCAAAATCATCAAGATAACAGAAACAACACCTACACATAAAAATGACAAATTTGACATCTAAAATTTTTCCGGAAATCTAATTTTGAGAAAATTCATTTGGGGATTCATAAGACATCAAAATAACACATTTTTATCATATAAAATATTTTTAAGATTCTAGAACTGAAACATACACATACAAATTACCAAACAAAACAGTTCCGTGTATTTCAACAAAACCGACCAGATTTATTTACTGTTTGAAAAATTAATTAAAAAAATTTTAACTAATTTTGAAAAAATTACAGAGGATTAAACACATTCTAAATATGTTTACATAATTTTTTCAGAACCAAATTATAAGAAAAACATGTTCAACCTCAATAATTTAACAAACTAACATCATATGTTCTACATGAAAATAGTTTTCATGTATATTGTATAAAATTCGAAAATAAATAATTTAATCTCATTAAAATCAATTTTCAATCTTGAAAACCAGCTATAAAAATCCCATGAACAAATCAGTCAAATAAAACATGTAATAGAAACTACATCTAATAGGCACAAGATGTCTCTAATACCACTGTTGCATTTTGATCTTGCATCACATGCATCAAAAATAGAAAATAGCGACAGAAATATAAAACAAAACCTAAAAAGCCAAGAACTTTCAAGTGTTATTAGATGTAACTTTAACAAAACATGAACTTAATATATGTACCTTACAATCTCCTTCATTCTTCGTTGTCTTCACCTCTTCGGGTTGTCGTAAACTACAATGACCAAAGGAGGACTAAGGATATCCACGCCAAGAGCGAAACCTAAAACCTCTTAGTAAAAATGGCTACAACACACATAAAGTGCTAGCTTTGTGATGTATTCTATGAGAGTGTGTTTGAAGAGAGTGAGAGAAGATGATGAATACTTCACCAAAAATCTCTTGTTTTCACACAGCACTTGCACAAAAATTGATGTTTCTTACACCTTTTGGCCTTCCTCTAACCCCCAACATCAATGGAGAGTTAGTAGGAATTAAGTGGCCTTTAATCCCACTTAATTTAGCATGAAACTTCCATCCCTTCTTTAAAGGATAATTTTTTTCATCTTGCTTATTAAAGGGTAATTTTATCATCTTACCTAAAAAAACAAGATTCACATGTGTCATATGATTCACAGTCAAATAACCCTAAACTACCACAATTTTGTAGCTTAGTCATACATCTTTCATATCTTGGATCCCCATCCAAAACCATTTTACTCATTCTTCGCATCTTTAATGCTTGTGACCCATTAGGCTCTCAGTTATGTTGGCCACTTGAATTAACACTTAATTCAGGCAAGTCATAAGTAGTATCTAGAAATACATCATGACCCCCAATTGACCGAAAAGTCAGTGATTTGACTACGAACCCTTCCATAGAAAATGTTCCTGTACAATTCAGGCTTTCACCATCAATACCGCATTTGGTGAAGAGTATGGTTAAAATGTCTAACTAAGTCACTTCTAGCCCAAATGATGTTAGTTCTTGTCCCCGAGACTCATTACTCAATTGGATATGTCAATAAAGACTATCTTCATGACATTTCCACTCTAGCCAGAGATTCTAGAGTAATGAACTCGACAAGAGGTCGTGGGTATCATCTCCTTCTATCAAGAGTGGTAAATCCTTTATTAGCTACTCAATTACCTTCGAATACCTCAAGTACCCAATCACCACCCTATGAGCAACCTCTAAAAGGCAATGAGGAATGGAGCCAAAGTACAGGATTAGTATCCAAAATATCCTTGAGTACTTCAAGTCTAAGGATATTTGCACCATTGTTATGATGAGACTATCATTGACACTAGAATAGATTATCCATATGGTTGTCTCATGGTAGGTCATCCAATGTACTTACTTCTCTTAGCAATCATCCATATGTTAACTCTAAACAACTCATGCTTACAGCTTAGGAGATCTACTGCTTGATCTAATCAAAGAGTATAACATGTGCTAGTATGTCTAGATTAATAATGTCCTGTCTCATTAATCCTATAACTAGGGATAATTTAGATACTAACATAATTACACATGATAAGAATCTCATTATCATGATCTCATCATGATTTCCTTCATGCTATGTAATGTATCAAGGACTTCATTAATTCAATTTAAGATCACTATCAATTCATAAAGAATATAAACATCAAATTAACGCAAATGTCTTTTTATTAATCATAAAGATTTGTACAATAAGTGCTAAACGCGATTGCCTTTAGATCACTTCTCTAATAGAGTATAATTGGTTTATTGATCTATTAGACACTATCATTACACACACACACACACACACACACACAAAAGATTTCTTTATTCTATAGCTTAAACTAGTGTTTTATGTCTTTTATATGCAAAAACTTATTTTTAATATGAATTAATTTAATTTTGAAATATGTCTTCATTTATTTTTATAGATAAATGGAAGCAAGTTCAAATTATCCTAATAATTTAACCTTTTCAAGAATATTTGATGATCTAGCTTAGGCTTATACTAGATTGGTTCATATTATAAAGAACTACACCAATTGTTTGTATTGTAATAAACATTTGAAATCTAGGGGGATCACTAGATTAAAGAAACATTTAGATTGGATTAAAGATGATGTGGAGAATTATAAGAAATTTAGTCATGATGTAAAATGGCAAGTGAAAACTTATTTAAAGAGTATCAAAATAAGAAAGAAAGAAGGCAAATATTGAAATTGGTAGTAGAAGTTCTTTTTGTAGTGATCAA
This sequence comes from Erythroxylum citrifolium, assembly GCA_026284465.1. Taxonomy (NCBI): domain Eukaryota; kingdom Viridiplantae; phylum Streptophyta; class Magnoliopsida; order Malpighiales; family Erythroxylaceae; genus Erythroxylum; species Erythroxylum citrifolium. Next base: position 4,656,269 of record JANKOE010000004.1, read on the forward strand.
AATGATAATGGTAATGTTGATGGTGGTATTTTTATCCAATAAGAAAGGATTACGACAAGTGATATGTGTTGGGACCCGTTTCCGGAACCCAACCTATCGATCAACGAATCATATCTTAACTAACATCGCTTCAATTTTTTTTCAATCATTATTATTCTTTTCACACATCATTCGAAGTCATTTCAATTTCCCAATTTGAAATCATGTATTCCATAACTTCAATTCATTTATTTCTTCAAATTCTAATCATAACCATCAATTGCTCAAATTGGAATTCATCCTCAACCAATATCTCAATTCATTTGATTATTTACAATCAAAAATCATATCCATCAATTTGCACAATATCTTACTAATCCTTTAATCTAATACAAAGCAAAATCGATTTCCCCTTTGGGAAATTTCGACAGCATTTCT
>JANKOE010000004.1:4660497-4695974 GCA_026284465.1 Erythroxylum citrifolium
TGCTTAAGCATATTCTTGATATTTAAGATCATCATGTTCAACATTCACTTGCTTGCTTTGACATTCTTTATCGCTAAGAGACCTTTCAATACATTCTACATAACTTATGACACCAATTGTACTTGTTAACAATCTCTTTACTTAATCATATTTATTGCTTTCATATACTTCCTATTTCATTCACCTGATATCATTCTTTCTATTTGAACTTGAAATTCAGATCTGTATCAATTTCTTAATAAGATTCACAATCTTCTTATCCTTAATTTGGGATAACTATGCCCCACCTGCTATGCTTTTTGTCGCTCTAGTTATGGACATCATAATATCGAATTCATGCTTCGAATTCATGTTTAATGTATCGGATGCAACACTTAGCCTCACTTGGAATCTCTTACTTGTGCAATCCTAGTCTTTTTATACATATCTCAATCTCCCGAGTTTCTTATTTAATTTTCCCAATTCAGTAATTGCCTTGTACTTTTACGATCTATATTTGCATGCTCATACATGTTCCTGTACATATGTTGTCTCCAAACTTTCAAAACAAACCATCCACGTAGTAATTCTAAATCGTGCATCACAAATCAACTTATAAGACTTTATTTGTCTTCATACATGTAAAATTACACTGCGTTGGATTTTAGCCAAATGTCGTATATAACATCAGTGCATATTATAAAATCTCCAAATTCATATGATATGATTGATATCAGTACAAATCTTCAGAATTCTCGTTACGTACATTACTCGTACACTTTAAACATTTTTCTTCATGTATTCATACCATTCTTCTTAATTCTTTGAATACCTTCAGTACATCATCAAATAGTCTCCAATTCCATAGTGTTATTGGGCATTTGTTAACTTAAGCAGTCATTATCAATTTTCATGTATCTCTCGATTTACCCTTGTGATTTCTTACTTAACTAATTCCTCAATGAGGTATATTGACTCACTTTCCTTTCGATTCCTCTTATTGACTTTCTTCCTCGATAAATCTTAGCTTGCAAAAAGGCTCGGGGTCTAACACCTATCATGTGTAATTACATTAGTATCTAAATTATCCCTAGTCATAGGATTAATAAGAGGGGACATTATTAATGCAAATAGACAAGCACATGTTATACTCCTTGATTAGATTAAGCAGTGGATCTCATAAGCTGCAAGCATGAGTTGTTTAAAGTTAACATATGGATGTTTGGTAAGAATAGTAAGTGCATTGAATGACCTACCATGAGACAATCATATGGATAATCTATTACAGTGTCAATGATAGTCTCAACATAGCAATAGTGCAAATATCCTTCGACTTGAGGTGCTCAAGGATATTTTGGATACTAATCCTGTACTTTGACTCAATTTCTCGTTGCCTTTTAGAAATTGCTCATAAGGTGATGATTGGGTACAACTTGAGGTATTCGAAGGTAATTAAGAGCCAATAAAGGATTCACTACTCCTAATAGAAGGAGATGATACCCACAACCTCTTGTCGGGGTCATTATTCGGGAATCTCTGGCTAGAATGGAAATGTCACGAAGATAGTCTTCAATGACATATCCAATTGAGTAACGAGCCTCCGGGACAAGAACTAACATCACTTGGGCTAGATGTGACGTAGTCAGTCTAGTGAGAGTTGACACTTTAACCATACTCTGAATCAAGTGGGTATGTGTTGGACCCCACACCCCACCCATAGGTGTTTGGGGGTGATACTCTCGGCGTGTGTTTGCGGGTGATACCGCGGCATCCAACACAAATCGGTATTGTCCTCTTTGGTCAAGGGTGAGGCCACGCTTCGAACCCAATACCTCAAGGTTTTGATGTTATCTAGCAACACGCCTCTCACCATTGAGCCAACTTAGCCAAATGGTGAGAGGCGCGTTGCTAGATAACAACAAAACCTTAAAGGATTCCCATACCAAAGAGGACAGTACCAATTGTGTGGGCTGCGGGGGTATGCGGGGCCTGTTGCCTCAGTACCAAATCTCGGACCCAACAGTATGGTTGGTGAAATGATGAATTGCACGGGAACATTGTCTATGGAAAGGTTCGTAGTCAAACCACTGACTTATTGGTCAATCGGGGTTCATGATGTGTTACTAAATACCGCTTATGACTTGCTTAAATTAAGTATTAATTCAAGTGATCAACATAACAGGGAACCTAATGGTTACACGCATTGAAGATGCGAAGAATAAGTAAAATAGTTTTGGATGGGGATCCAAGATATGAGAGATGCATGACTAAGCTACATAAGTGTGGTGGTTTAGGGTCATTTGATTGTGAATCATATAACACATTTGAATCTTGCTTATTACTTAAGATGACAAAATTACCCCTTAATAAGCAAGATGAAAAATTACCCTTTAAAGAAAGGGTGAAAGTTTCATGCTAAATTAAGTGGGATTAAAAACTACATAATTCTCACTAATTCTCCATTGACGTTTGGGGTTAGAGGAAGTTCAAAGGGTGTAAGAAACATCAATTTTCGTGCAAGTGTTGTGGTAAAACTATAGTTTTTTTGGTGAAGTGTTCATCATCTTCCCTCACTCTCTACAAACATTCTCTCAAAGAAAACAAAGCTAACACTTTTTGCGTGTCCTATCCATTCTTCTTAAGAGGTTTCAGGCTTCGCTTTTCACGTGGATATCATTAGAGACATCTTCCTTTGGTCGTTGTGATTTACGACAAACCGAAGAGGTGAAGACAACAAAGAATGAAGGAGATTGTAAGGTACACATCTTAAGTTCATGTTTTGTTAAAGTTACATCTAATGGCACTTAAAAGTTCTTGGCTGTTTGGGTTTTGTTTTATATTTTCACCGTTGTTTTCTATTCTTGATGCACGTGATGCAAGATCAAAACCCAACATATTCTTCTGTAGAGGATTGGAATAGGAGAATTGTGCATAAGACTCAGGACAATAGACCAAAAATCGATCTCTCAAGGCTTCATATGATGGTGGTACTTAAGTAAGCTCAAATACATTTTTGATATCAGTGTAAGAACTGAAGTTGACACGACATCTGATTCCTGTAGGTAAAATCTATAGTGGAGATGCCTGACAATAGACATCCATTCCGGTAATAATATCTGAGCCAAGTAGATTACTGCCAAAAACCTTGGTCCCTACCACACTGGTAATTAATAAAAAAATACATTACGTTATAGTATCTTTAGTTGAAGATATGTAAATGGTATTTATAGATATAAGTAAAAAAATTTAAAATTACAAATTTACAGTGTATAATTATTAAAAAGTTTTATATAATAATTTAAAGAATTATTTAAAAAGTGAATTATTAATTATTATTAATTAAAATGTGTGACAATATTAAATATAAATATTAGTTAATCCATCATATTATTAATATTTTTATTTTAAAAAAAAATTAATTGAAAACAATATCTTTATTAATTAAAAATAAGGTCGCGTACTACTTAACCTTTTCAAATTTATCGTGACTATATTGTTGTTATTGTTATTTCTTTTCATAACAAAGTAATATACAAAATTATTATAGACATATTTGAAAAATTCTATATCATGTTGGTTACAAGTAAAATAATTAAATTATACAATACTCTTTTATATTGAAAATACTAAAATTTAAAATAAAATATATAATCTAAATAAATTGATATTTAATCTTAATATTTAGTTATAAAATATTTTTTTAAGACAATATTGTTTTATTCATTGGAAAAAATAGTGCGAGAATAATTAATTTGAAAAAGACAAATGAGTAAGATTAAGATAAGGTTAGAAAACGACGCGCTTTATATCATTTAATAAAGAAAAGCTCAGTAGAGCGTGAGTGGCCCCCACAAAGACTGCGACGTACGGTTCATTGGGGCGCGTGTAGTCACGCGGAAAACATCCTTTGTTTGATTGCACATTTTCTTTTTTTCATTTTATTGTTTTACCTCTCTCTCTCTCTGTATATAAGTTTTCCCTCTTCTTGCGCAAGCTCCCTGCGATTTGGAAATGAGATTTAGGGATTGAGGATTGATTCCCTAATATTTCACTGCTCTTTTGTTTTTTTTCCCCCTTTCTCTCTGTGTCTAATTGCTCTCTCTGCCTCTCCGATCCAGGTAGTTCGCTTCTTTTTGTAACGTGACAAAACCCTAGTTTTTGGAGTTTCTCTTCTCAGCTCAAAACCATACAACCTGTCTCATTCGATCACGTTTGGCTCATCTGTTGTGGTTACCAAGCGATTTTGATGGCGTAGGGTCAGAGATTAAAGAATCAGTAACTTTTGTACATATATCTTAGCATTTTTAACTCGAATTTGGCGAGGAAACTGCGGTTTCGCTATTGCGGTTCTACCGCTTTTGTAAGGATAGTACGGGAACCTTTTTTTGTTTCTATTAGCTGGATCAGAAGGATGGATTTTGCTTGGTATCAGCAAGTATTTGACCTTATATTGATTCGCAGTTCTGGTTGGGTTTGAGTTTGATCAGGCGTGTGCTAATGGGGTTTCGATGAGCTTGTAACTGACGGATTGCGTACCTCTTTTTATGCCAAATTAATCAATCTCATCTACCGGTTCATTGCCAGTGGTAATCGTAAAGGATTATAATTTCGACGTGTATACTTGGTCTAAAATTGGTTTTGGACGTGTAATATGGGCAACTTTTAGCGCATTCTGGATTGAATATTTGAGTTCGTATGTTGTGGGCAGTGGGTTTTATTAAACAACCCGAGTGATTACAGTAATTTCCAGGTGCCTTTTGTCAGTTGTAACCAAGTTTTAGCAGAATGAGTTTAGAAAGTGAAGACAGACGTGGACCAAACCAGCAATCAGACAGGGACCATGAATTGGAGAAGTAACTATATTCATTTGATGTGTTTCCTTTCTTTGCTTTTCCCTTTCTGGGTTTTGAAGTTTACAAATATACTTGTTTTAATGATTTAGGAAGTTAAAGATTATCTACACAAGAGATTTTCTTTTATCACTGAGCGACTGGGATGTTTGCAAAAAGTTACCAAGAGGATTTGACCAGTCGCTTCTAAGGTGGGTTTCTTATTCTGACATTAAGCTATTAGTCCTATCTATGCATTCCTCATAATGTTAATTCTTTGCATGAGCAGTGCTAATATCTTCTTTATTGTTTTCCTGAATCCTTTTCTCCCTTGTTTTTCCTTTTATACCAGTGAATTTGAAGATTATTCAATGGATCGATTTAGAGTTTCTGGAACTTTATCATCTCAAACTTATAGACGTAATGAGTATAGTTCCTCTCCACCCACTAGAGGGGAATTAAGTAACTATTCTCGAGTTACTCATGGAAGATGGGATAATCGATCTTCCGGAAGGGGTGATCGGGACAGTGATTCGCAGTCTGACTGGGATTCTGGTAAGGCTTTAAACGAGTTTGTTGTCTTTTTGATATTTCAAGTTTGATGAGGTTTTATTACTACTTGGCATTTCCAGTCCTGCAGAATACTTTGAAATGTAAGGCTGGTTAAATTCTAGTAAATGATGGTTCATTAATCCAACATTCTGTTTTATTTTGTTGAAAAATGCTTCTTGTACCGCCATTATTGATAACTATTAATTTAAGATTCTGGAAGACGTTATGGAAACCAATCTCGGCGTTCTCGGCAAGTTCCTGAGCATGATGGACTTCTTGGGAGTGGTTCTTTTCCAAGACCACCTGGATTTGCAGGCGGGTCATCAGGTACAAAGTTTCCAGCTGGTGATCATTACCAACTCAGTAGGAGTACTGAGCCATATCAACCACCTCGACCTTATAAGGTGAATACTGTACCTTTCTCTTTGTAACAGTAATTTGCATCTGAAAGTACAAGCATAATACTGAATGTTTTCTGGGTTTTAGTAGTATGTGTTGGTTCTTTGACGAACCATGTCTATTCTCGTTGTTGAATCAACAACTTGATGATGAACCTAAAGTTCTGTCAGAACTTATGTCCTCTAAATCTTCCCGGGCATGCACTGAATCCCTCCCCTTCACTTGTGCAGGCAGTGCCACACTCACGTAGGGAGACTAATGACTCGTACAATGACGAAACATTTGGTTCTTCCGATTTCACGAGTGAGGACCAAGCAGAAGAAGAAAGAAAGAGAAGAGGTACCGTATCTTATTGCAAGTTTCAGGGAGAATAAAATGGCTCTAGTTTCCTAACAGTGACTATATTACTTTTAATTGGTTGCAATTTTAATTGTTTTTCCTTTCTACACAGCTGCCTTTGAGTTGATGAGAAAGGAACAACAGAAGGCTTTTCAAGAAAATCAGAAGTCAAATCCAGAGAAGTCAAAAACTGGCTTTGACATTAGTTTGTTGCTGGAGGATCCAAAAGATAATAAGGCAAATCTCAACAAAAACAATGAATTTAATGGGCCAATTGGACAGCCTAACTCAAATGATGAGTGTGATAAATCCTCCTTCCCGTCGCCAGCTCCAGTGTCTAGACCTCTTGTTCCCCCAGGGTTTTCAGGCGCTATACCTGCGAAGATTAATAGCACAAAATCTCTTGGCCAACATCTTGCATCGGAGGTAATATTTTTTCTATCATTCAGTATGCTTGTGATATAAGGTCGCATGATCTGCACTTACTAGAAATGCTCCCAAGAGTTGAAATATAGCTGTAGGGCTTTATCATATCTTCTTGGAGTTGACTTTACTTGCTATTCAAGAATTGAGTTGGGCTTTCATATAAAACATGAGTATTTTATTATTTCGTTATGTGATCATCACTGATATTTGTTTTTTCGTCTTCAGCTTGGAAAAGAATTTGGGGATAACGTCTCAAAGTCCAAAGACATTCTGATGGTAAATAGAATTTCATCTAATCAAGAGGAAAAGAGTAATATAGGAGAAGCGGATCTGAGTAAGCTGCAGCTTGGAAGTCCAAGTGGTCATGTTTCACTAAATGACAAGACTGAAAAGATACTTAATCTATCATCAGCTTTGGAGGTTTCCGGTGAAACTGGTGTCGACGGTCAATTTTATAGTACATCTAAACTTTTAGAAGCCTTTGAATCTCCCGAGGACAGTGAACTATTAGAGCCAAACAACGGTGTAGTGGGGAATAATCTGGTGGGTGAATCAAGTTCTGCCCATTCAAACTCAATCCTTGAAAAGCTTTTCGGTAGTGCTGTGATGTTAAATGGTAGTGGCTCTTCAAATATTGTTGAGGTAATCTTGTTGTCTTTATGATCTTTATGGTGCGACTGTGATGCAACCCACTGTCTCTTTGACCTGCCTAAATCTTCCCTGGTAAAAAGGTCTTATTATGCAGAATGGATTATTTTGGTTTCATTCAAATTTAGAATTCACAGGGAGAGAACTTTTATAGAAGTTCAAAATAGTCATTGTCTGTGTGACAGTAACCTGAGCTATGGTTTCTTATCAACTCTTCTATAGAAGTTCAGAATAGACACTTAACCTTGCCCAAGTCCCTGATTCTTGTTTACTAATCTCCTAAAGAAATTTGGCTGCTTTAGTTGTTTATAGTAATATGGTTGAGAATCACCTCTAAATTATATTATAATAAAGACTGTCTTAACGTGTCTTGTATGAACTTGCACTATGGAATTATGTCAAGTTGGTCCAACAGTTCACTCAATCAGATCCAACTTGAATGAACAAAATCTTAACCATCTTAATGAATTTTTCTCCATCATGAACTGTTATCAGGATTAGATAAAATTTTCAATGTTATGGTTAAACCTGTTGCATTTGATTAATTTCTTCTCTTTGTTTCTGCAGCATGGTGATGTGAAAGCAGAAGATACATTAAGCCCTCACAATTCCCAATCTTCGAAGTTTGCACAGTGGTTTTTAGATGAAGGTAGAGCAATATGGATATTCGATACTTGCATGTCTAGGGATATCAGCTAGAATTGCTATAAATGCCACATGAGTCCTCTTCTCTCAGTTTTAATTTTTCGATTTCAGAAAAGCAACCAGTTGATGGTGATTCATCAACTAGGCCGGCAGATCTGCTCTCATTAATTGTTGGTGGTGAAAAGTATGGATCACAAGTTATTGATGCTAAAACTACCAATCAAATTCCTCAGAGGTATCCCTTCCAAAGCCCAGAACACAAAAGGGGACACATGTCTTCAAATCTAGTTCACATTAATGCAGAAGATGTAGAGCAGAGTTGCAACACTGATAAAGCAGAGATTAGTCCAGCTGTACTTACATGTGAAGACCTTGAGCAGTCAATTATGTCAGAAATTACTCAAAATGGATCCACTTTCAGACATCCCGTCCAAGGCTCAAGTCATCTTGATGCTAAAGCTGAGCAGCAGAAAGTTGATGTTGATGACCATGCATCCCAGCATCTCCTTTCTTTGTTACAGAAGCCTAAATGCCCAAATGACACAACTCACTCTGACAATCCAGTGATCGGATCTTCAGACAAGCCACTAAATCATGGTTATGGATCTAACTATTCAATGGAGACAGATGCTGAAAGTGCAGCTCATCCACATAAGCCTCTGACCCTTGAAGCACTTTTTGGGACTGCTTTTATGAAGGAGCTGCAACCACTTGGAGCGGAAGCCTCTGGTCAAAGAAGTTCAAATGGATGCGGAAGGGTTGATGTTCCAAACTCTCTTGGTTTATCTTTTCACAGAGGAGGTGATGATCAAATGGCTTCTGTGGTTGAAGTTGGACCCAGCAAAGCTAGTTATGGAAGCAGTGTTGTTGCCTCAAACCAGAGACAACAAACAAAAACTGATGTTATTGAAAAGCAATCCTCAGGATTTGATCCTCGAGATCAAGTGGAGTTGTCTTTGCTTCTCAAAGATTTGGGATCTAGGCATGATGGCTCTGATAAATCTATTGAAGTCAGTTTTCCTGAAGAAGATAGATTAGTTATGGTCAGCGGTCCTATGAACATTCAGAACTTCATGCCTGCCAAGAATTCAGCTAAAGGTGAGTTATTATCCAGCTCAGAAATGATCAGCGGTCCTATGAACATTCAGAACTTCATGGCTGCCAAGAATTCAGCTAAAGGTGAGTTATTATCCAGCTCAGAAACTACAGTTGACATTGCTGAGAAGCTGGCAGCTTTAAACTCTGCATTCAGGAATGAAAGACCCATTGCAAGAGGTCAAGATGGGGTGCCTTTTCTTCGAGTTCCTTATGACCCAAGGGACACAGATGTTCATTTGCCTAATCTTCATACTCAGGCATCATCTTCCCAGCGTCATCCTTCCCAGTTGAACCATTCAGGACCAATGTTACATGCGTTAGATTCTCATCCTACCAACTTCAATGATCAAATGAAGTTTATGCCTCCGATGAATATCATCCATCATGATGCTCCTAGCAAACAATTCCCAGCCAATATGCTTCAGCCTCCTTTTCCGCACCATGACACTGGAATGCCTGGAATAGATCCTGCAATCCACAATCCTATGATGCAGCAAATTCATATGCCAGGCAGTTTTCCCCCACCCCACATATTACGTGGGTTTCCCAGGGGTGCCCCAATGCCTCCACCTGCTGAGAATCAGGTGACTGGTTTCATGCCAGGACCCAGTCCAATACAGGCCTTTGCTCAAAGGCAACCCAACATGGGGGGAGGCTTTGGAATTCCACCGCAAGGTAAAAGTTAGTTGTTGATTTGTACTTATGTTGATACTTTGATTTGGTTGACTTACGAATATAGACGATATGTTCACAATTGAAGTAGGCTTCATAAGGTAAACCCTGGGATGCTTTGCCACTTAGATCTCTACAACTAATGAAGATCGTGCTTTCTTTCTCATTGTCGTTGCATTTAACAAGTATATGTTGAATGATTAGCATGCTGGAATAAATTCGAACTTGCACGATGGGAAATTTTGGATTTATCTTATGACTATTTGGCATTTCTCAGTATGAAATGTTGGAAGCATCTTCATTTACTGTGATGGCTATACAAGACTTTGGACTCTTTGATTTTCTTCCTTGTGAAGATCCTTATAGTAAATGCACAAATTTTATATTTGTTAATGTGCAGTCTCACATTAATGTATTTGTTACTTCATGTGGATTAACGTTTGCATTCCGGTCATTGAATCAAGCTTATAGTAACTTTGTCTATTCTGTTCCTGGCTAGGTGGTGGAGCCAATCATCCTGAAGCACTTCAAAGGTTGCTTGAGATGGAACTTAGGTCAAAGCAGATCCACCCGTTCGGCTCAACTGGTCATAACCCAGGAATATATGGTCATGAGCTGGACATGGGTTCCGGATACAGATGAGGACTCGTGATCCCATGCTCAAACACGTGTTTACTTGGAAAGTGGGTCTAGGGTCTTTGAGGAGGATTCCTCGTGAGGGGTGTATATTAATGGATTTCACTTTTGGACTATTAATATCTTTGGGATTTACAGTTGCTTTCCGTAATGAATAATGTGGAATGGACTTAAACTCATGTGTTTTTAATTGGGTCTTGATTTGGGTTGTTTAGGCTCAAAGTGGTTCGAAATTTAACTTTTTTAAGTAAAGCAATATGGTTTTATTTAGAAGAGTTAAAGCTAATTTGGATTTGGGTAGCACAGCCTTGGCTTCATTAAAAAAAGACAGCCTTGGCTTCATTAGAAAAAGACCGTTTTATACTTTAATTTAAAAAAACCTAAAATTCAAAATACAGCGGATAATAAGTTGCTAAATTATTGAAATCACTTGGTTTAGTCTAGTCACCTTCTTTGCTTAGATTATTCAAAATAATATTATTTTGATTTTAAATCTTTTAAATTAAAATAATTTAAAATCATCACTGTTTGAATTTTGAATTGAACGAATTCTGCAATTTAACTTAAAATCTAATTAATTTAAATTTGTTCCATTCACTTTGAACAATTAAACGGGGTTAAACCAAAATTATCATTCCCACTTGGGTCTTAAAAGAGGGGTGGCCTAATTGGTTCAACTCCAAATTTAAGGTTCTCTTATAAAAGGTCTTAAGTTCGAGTCACTAAAAAAGAAATAAGAAGGGAATTTTTTCTGTTGATGATCCTCTAGCTTCTTGGACATGCTTCTTGGTTGGATCAATTACGAACGTCTTGCTTCCAAAGGCAGTATGAGAATTAGAGCTACTAGGGAACCTAAGAGTTGTTGGGAACTTGATGCTGAACAGACATAGTGATCAATCAGAAGCTGACTAATTAGTATATGACGACCTCTTGTGTGTAGAAATGTACAGACTACCTAAGAACTTGAAGGATCTTAAGGTTCCAGATTTAACTCCTGTAGGGTTCTTAGGATAGGGTCAGGAGCTTAAGATTAGTCCAACAAAATCTGAGGTACCTAATGTATATATATTTAAAAAAAAGGCTAAAAATCGAGTCTCTTCTTCCCAAGGACGGATGCACATTGCCCATTGCCTCCAAAAAGTTTTATATAAAAATATTATTATTTTACCTGTTTAATACTATTATTTCAAGGGATAAATGTAGACATTTTGGTCTAATAGACAAAACTCTTTAGGTTGAACATTCGAGAGGTTCAAACTTCAAACCGATTAAATCTGTAATTGAATCCAATTTAAAACTTGGGAAAGGCAAAAATCTTCAAACTTGCTCGAACCCGAGCAATCTTCAAGTCGGAGCCTAAACTCTAGTTTGATAGAATACACAAAGCATGAAATTTTGCCTAACTAAGTTTAATCGGAACTTAAAAGTCTATCCTTTTATGGATACCGCCTGTTTGGGACACAACAAAGCTCCTTTTGGAATGATGTGCTTTCATTCCATTTATGGGGATTTCACTTACTAATACTTTGAAATAGGGAGAAACGCTAAAGCCTGACGCTTCTTTTCTACACTTCGGCATCATACATGCTACCCTTGGTTCAATCAGGCTTCAAATGCCTTGGAGTAGGCCTAAAGATAAAGAGAGAATTACTATCTAAATAAAACACGACAGGGCATCGAGTTACCAACAAGACAAATTGCAGAAAGAGTTCTAATTTAAGACACTCAACCAGCAGCATCTACACGAATTAGACACCCACCCACCCAGTTCCTAAATGAGGCTTTGTCTACTCTTTTGCTCTGAGTACAGTACGGTCGGCCAGCATGCTAGGGCATTGGAAAAGGAGAAAAGGAGACTGACCTTTTGTACCATATCCTATTCCCAGACCCATTATATAGAATCGAAGTATAATGCCCCTGATAGAGGAGGAGGATAAAAGCATTGTCATAGAAAAACGAAAAGCAGAAGTTTTGGCAAAACCCATGGAACCGATGAGAATGCATGAAAGCTACAAAAAGAAAACCAATACAAATTGCAACCATCAAAAGGGAACTCCCTTACAAAAGATGGAAACATCACCCGCTAACCCGAGATTGCTCCCACCATGGAACTCAACCCCAATACTACATTTATCTACAGAACAAGAGTTATTTACATAAAAAGAATTTGCAAATTATGAGAAAGGAGCCCTTATATCACAACTACTCAAAACCAACACTCGTCAAGTAAATCAAATAAGAATCTTATTTTTTCTCAACCCTAGACTCTACTGCTCTTTGGTAACGTAGAACCGTTGCTCAGAGAACCAAAAGACCCCTTCAGCTTTTCCATTGTTATGATGCTGGAATGGCCATACCAGAGTTACCAGTGATGATATTGCTGTAAGGATCCCCAGATTTTGCCGCCTCCATGGCGCCGTTATATGAAGCAAGCACCCTTCTCTGTGTCAAAATTGTAATCAATGGGAAAAAATGAGTAATACAGGATCACTGAAACTTACAACTTCTAATATTGATGACAACTCAAGGAAGATTAGATTGACATTGATCGTAGAAATAAAATAGTTTGCCATGAACAGGAGATGATTTAGACAAGCTCCCATGTCACACCAATAGTCCATGTTGGGAAGTTGTTTGTGTACAGAAGTCTCTAAAAAAGCAAACGAGGGCAGCTCATAAGCACTTGGAAACGCTTTTCTCTTCTTTGATTTTTGAGCAGGGTATTACTACAAATGCTTAAACAAATAAAAAGGTCCACAGTTTTCTATATTTAGGTACTTCTTTCTTGGCATATCTGTAAACAGGAGACACGTGACTGAGACTGTTCAAGAGATGGAAAGTTTATCACGAGGCACTAACAGCATGTCCTCCAAAGACAAAACTGCCTATAATGCAATGATCTCATCCACCGTACGGTCTACATAATTCCTAAAGTATCATTTTCATTCTAGCTCGCGTTTCGACCATCGAGTTTCCATGACCCAAATTAGAGCACCAAAATAACCTTACAGACCACAAATGAGAGAATCTTTTCACAAACAAAGTCACAGAGTAAACACTGACAAACATAAATAGCTAGAACCTAATAGTCCAGTAGCACATTAACAGAGAGGTTAATGTACAGATATCATTTTAATAACGAACTTACATGGTCCTCAAACTCAGGACTCATCAAATTAACAGAGAGGTTCCTCATCAGCAACAATACCTGTGATTGAGACAAATTGGTGTCAAAAACAGACACTATTTTATTTCTACGATCAACAAAAGACATTCAAAGTGCATCAACTCTTTCAATAAGATATAGAATTCCAATGTCTCCACATTCCAAACTCCCTAAAAATCTCAAGCCCATGTAACTTATAGGTGCCAAAAAAATTGTAAAAGGAGATTGAATGAAATAACATACCGTTTCCAAATTTATTGGGTCCATCTGCTTCAGTTTCTTCAAGTGACCACTGGCATTAGGATCAAAGATACTGCCAATGAAACTATACACTTGTGCAAAATCTGGCAACACTGCATTAAGGCCAACCCAATCTTATCATTCATAGGAGTATAGAGAGATCTGAATATGGACTATAAAGAATACATAAAATATCAGAAAAGGGAATTACTTACTCCATGATCCCAATGGATCAGATGCACCTTTATCTGAAAGGCGACACTTAAATAGTCTATTTGAACAACATATAAATCATGCATGCTCAACACCATACAAGTAGCACAATACATAAGAAGTTTGCCAAAATTTTGCACATGTAAAGTTGATAATCCCACTTGATAATCCCAAGTCTTTTGCACGTGTAAAGTTAGTTATTGAATGCAAAAAGTGATTTAGATCAAGGGACACATTCTAATTTTCAAGCTTCATTATAAACTGCCGTGCATGTTCCAACTATTATGAATCTAAAGCTACTATACTAACCTCTTGTAACTTGGCCTTGATCCCGCCTATCAACTATATCGGAAGTTTGCCAAGTTTTTGGAGTGCTTCCATTACTACTACTATAGTAACAATTCTCTGCAACCACTGGTCCAAGCAATGTACCATCATCTAGAAAAGGAAAGATAAAACATCATCAACATCTCTCAAGAGAATGGAGCCAGTTGTGGAAAAAATTATTTAGAGATTTACAGGAACTAGCAATACTTTTTGTCACTTGTGACATCGTGAAAGACGTTGCTGAGTCAAAACCCCAAGAAGATACAGCGCCTCTTGTTATTGGATCCGCAACCACTGGCGACGAATCTGTTCTGTGAATATATAATGGGTCAAGTGAAGCAGTCGAAGTTCGGAACGGCCCAGATTCGGGGGATGCCACTAAAGCTGCAATAGTCACAAATAAGCAAGTGTTAATATGAAATGAACATAAGTCCTGGTTAGTCCCCCTCTTCTTCCTTTTCTCTCTATTCCCCAAATGCAAAAAGGATGTAAGGTGGGCAAGACTAACCACTTTTTGGAGCCTTCTGTGGATATGGATGTGATGCTTTTCTTTTGGGTCTAGGCGGAGGAACATGTTCACTTGTCCCATTCTTCTGAACCTTCAGAAAGTACTTCTGCGCATGGCTACGGATCTGTAAATAACATCACTTAGTATAACACTCTTAACAGAATTGATCTCATTCTGTATTAATTTAATAGCTGTATAATGGGTGGTTAAAGATAAACCAAAATAAGAAAAATAACAGAGAAAGCAAAAATCTGTTACAAACTTTTTGCAATGTGGTAAACAGGAATATACATAGCATGGTCAAATATATCTACTCAATCATTTCATTATTCTTCTCTAAGTATGTAACAAAAATCATCTTTACCATTTTATAAGCTTTTGCCGATTATGAAACCCACAGAAGATGACTCCTATGTTTCTCACCAGCAAATTTCTTCAGATCATCCATCTATTAATCAAACAATATAAACCTAATTTGAAATGGAGCCTCACATAATCATCGGATATAAAATAACAAACGTCAAGCAACCAAAAAAAGGACACCTGCTACACCCAAATTCTTACTTAAAGGAGCTGGAAATTACAAACGAATAACCTGGCCACCATTCAATGCCTATATCTGAAAAGCTTGAAAATTTAAAAGTTAAAAAGCACCTGGATGACTGTCTTTGTCCCAACAAATGCTTCAATTTTCTTCCAATCACGATCAAACCTGTACCAGGAACAAAACAACAACAGAAGTTAAATTAAAATGCTGATGCATGCAACAAGAACAATTATTTGTGAAGACAGCATTTAATACCTAATTGCTTCTTTGCTACTATGAACCGTGCTTGGAAATCCCCCCCTCTTACAGGGAAGCAACTCAAATTTCAATTGCAATCCAAAATAATACTTTTTAAGTATATTTAAATTTCCATAAACAGCAATTACATAAATTCATTTTAGAACTTGGTAGTCTGAAAACAACCACCTAACACCTATAACTTGCTCTTTTGGCCAAATAAAACAAATATTTAAATAGAAATAAAAAAATTAACAATCCGTGAAATTGTTCCATTTCTCATTTATCGGCAATTGTTGGATGAATCATAAAATCAAACTAAGAATAAAAATTAAAAATAAAAGCATCCAAATCAGTAATTCAAACCTCAGCTCATATTTCACCACCAAATCAAAAACACAAACTCGAACTCCGAAATTCCATTTCCATAAATCTCTCAAATTCAATCTCCTCCACAAACAAACGCACCACAACACAACAAACCAAAACAGAAATGAAAATCCAAAAATAAAATAAAATAACTCACAGTTGAAGAGCTTCTAGAAACTTGTCGTGCTCCTGCTCTGTCCAGCTCTCTCTAGACTTGGTAATAGTATACGGTTTCCGTGCCTTTTTACTATTTGGATCCTCCAGGAACGACATCGTATTAGCTTCAGCCGTACTCGTCGCGTTATAACTACTCGTCAGCATAAGGCCGTTTATCGCAGCAGCAGTACTAGTAGTAGCAGGATCAGAACTGGCTGTTGCTACCGGTTGCAGAGAATCCAAACCCGAACGCCCCATATACATCGGATCAAACCGCCTTCACTGAACCGGGTTCAGTTACTAACTTGTGCAATTCTAAGCTTTGGTTCGGCAATAACTCACAGATACCTTGAATAGTTCAGAGAGAAAGTGAGCGAGTTGTATTAACAACGAAGGGTCGAGAGAGGACTATATATAGAGAGAGGAAGAGGAGGTGGGATTCGGGACGAAACTGATCTTACCTGTTTGGTTTCAGGTCGTACAAGTGTCGAGATCGCACGGTCTTGATTTAGACTCGGGTCATCCGTGACCCGACAAGTGGCATATTAAAAGTCCGGATTGAGGAGTGCGTGATCAATTGGATTGACTTTTATACGGTATAAGTCTAATTTTCCTACTAGTAGGCAGAACTTCTAGTGTTGAGAGTCAATAAGAACGGGTTTGTTTTATGCTAAATTTGGATTAGTCTTATAAAAGATTTATATGCAAATAAAAATTAATTAATATGATTTATTAAGTAATTCAATTATGTAATTATTTTAAATATATTTAACAATTGACTAATGTATAAACTAAAAACTCGTAATATAAAATATTTCACAAGTTTAAGAATCGTATCAAGAAGTCTTTCCCGATTCATGTACACAACGTCTCGTATCTTAAATTTTTGTTATTGTCTGTTAAATGATCGTTTCACCACAATAGTTTAAGTTGTTATGTGAGGCCAACTTAATTAGTTTTATACATTCATTAACACACCCTCTCAAATGAAAGTCCTTTCAACCATAAACTCATCACAAAAGCTCTAATATTATACTAAATGACCGTTTCAACATAATAACTTAAACTGTTGTGTGAAACTAATTTAATTGATTTTATATATTCACTAACAGCGTGCCCGGACTAAGGATTGCAAAATAGTTAACTATGCCTTCTTCTTTTTTTAAATTAACTGTACCATTTTAAACTTGTACCATTTTAAACTTTAAGAGTTTAAAAAATGTTAAATCTTTAATCCTAATAATTACTTTAGACATTTAAAGCATAAACTATTTCCGAAATCGTCCTAGGAAGCAACGAAAAAGCTTGAGTGCGCGAGAAAGTTAGCTCAATTTCAAGCCAAACACAAAAGCAAGAAAGTGGGAGACAAGTGAGAAATGAGAGTGAAAGCTGTTGTTGCACACCCAAAGCTTCAGTTTTAGTTAGGTATTGATATCTTGAGACCATAGACGAAGCCTGTTTAGCTTTATTTTATCAATTACATCGAAGCAACCCAGTTAAGATCCGACAGACTTGTGTGCTGCTTGAAGTCTTCTTACATGAATTTGACGACCCTACCAACAGGAACAGCTAAGATCGAAGGACAAAATTACAAGGACAGGAATGAACATGATGTGATCAACATGGACCAAAAGCCAGTATTTTCTTTGAACATGACAAACTGAAGTGGAGATTAAGAGAAGAATCATTCGTTCCATTCAATAAACAATTCGCAGATTTTTCTCATACAGGTTAAAACACCTCCAACACTTCATCAATCACGCGGCAAACAAAGGCACAAACCATTGAATGGTTACATCCTGGTAGCATTTCAAAGAAAAAGGAGTAAATAAAAAGGAAGAGGAAAGAGACAAGACTGAAGTTAAAGAGAGGTCAAATTGTTTTGATGAAAAACCAACCTCAAAGGAATTAAAAAAAAGACAGGAAAATCGTTAGGTTCTCGGCAGCCTGAACTCTCAGGACCTAATCGAGCCATCGAGTGACCCCATCATCTTCTCCAACGGTTGCCAGAATCTCTACACGAACGTCCAAAACAGCCTGCAGTTTGTAGTTAAGAAGGTTACGTTTGGGGATAAGAAAGATTGTAAAGGGCCATTTTAGATGATGGTTGATGGATTTGTTTGAACATCATATTTCTGTTCATGTCCAAGAATTAAATCCAAAAAATGACTTTATTCCCAGTATTAAGTATGAAGTCTAGTCACTTCTGCAGTGACAATATGATGATGAATGCTTATGCCTGTCAAATAGTAGTGAATGCTGAACACAGACTCAAAAAGAAGAAACAAACTTACCAAAGGATTTCTACAATTAACCAGCCTACACTCCTCTAAAGAGCCTTCGAACATCCAACTCTCCCAAACATCAAAGCTGTGACTAGCAAACACAAACTCCATTTTTCTATTAATCTGCAATTTCAACACAAAAGTCACCTCAAAGCTAAGCAGCTGTAAGTATTGCATTTAGTCTCTATGATGCAATGGCTCTATAATCAACCACACCACAGAATTCATAGGACATAATTTGCACAGAATACCTTGTAGAAAGTTACATGGTACAGTTGCATAGATAAATGCCCAAAACCCAAACTTATTTTTGTTGCTTTGACAATTATAATATGCAATTAGATCCTCGTAATAAAGCAGTGATATCAAATTCAATTGATCTTTACTAGCTTGCATGAACAGAAAATGTTTAATGAAATCCTTTTCCATCACTATTGGTAAAAGCTAACAGATTAAACTACTCACATGAAAAACATATATGCAACCACAAAATTTATAAATGATACTATAGCATTTCGTAATTATTTCCCAATCAGAACATCCATCCATTCACTGTGCTTTCTTTGGAAAGAAATGGCAAATGATACTTTTACACAAATGTGTCTCACATTCATTCTAGCATGACTAATTTCTTAAACTTCACAGGGTATGTTGAATGGTATGACGGTCTTTGTTAACATAAAGTACCTGCAACAACTTTCCACCGGCAGCAAAAGACCGCAACCCTATTGTGTCCTGAAGAATATTTGCCCATGAAAAGATAATCAAGCCAGAAAGGCAACAAATTAAAATAACACTTTACAGGAATCAAATTCTGTAAGACAAACCTTGCTTCTAAAAACAAGAAGGAACTGGGCCGCAGGATCTCTTTTTGCCACATTTGACATGGGATCCAGGAACCAGCCACCACCTTTAACTCTTTGCCTGGCGACATGAAATGCGGGGCGATCTCTTGCATATAAAGCTATAACGCACCCATCTTTCAGCATGTCGCCAGACCGTTCTGTAAGCTTCTTACTTGATCTTGAAAGCTGATCAGATGTTGATTCTTGAATCGACTCAATTGGTGTTTTCCTACTTCTCAAATCTTCGGGTGAAGCAAACCGGGAGCTGGAACTTAATACTTGTTCAGTACCACTCATTCCAGTGTCATCTTCCCGATGTGAGGTACTTTCTTTTCCTATTTGAGAAGGAACATCTAACTTATGCTGGGATTTTTGACGGCCATGTCTCTTTTTCGCCTTCTTACCTGATCTACCGCGTCTTCCTTCAGAATTGCCAGTCATATTTTGAGACAACCCAGAACCCTGAGCCTGGTTTGGAGATTGCGTTGATTGATTGATACCCTTTTTCTGAGAAGTTTCTGGGCTTCCCTGAATATCATCTGTTAACCGCTCACCAACTGAACCACGTAAATCACTCTCTTTTGCTTCTCTAGGGTAATGTTCACCTTCATCACCTATTTCACTTTCTGCCTCTTCCACATCAGAGATGACATCCTTAGGAATAACCCCGTCAAAGAAAAATGATTGCAACACAGAGATGGCCTTATCCCTTATTTCCATCCATACTTCTTCACTATAATCTGCACTGCGTGGAAGTATCAGTACATTGGGCATCTCTTTTACCTAAAGCAAATATGATAATCCTAAATTAGTAAGCAAATGATGCATTATAATTCAAACAGATATACAATGTATAGTACCAAGCACAAACATGACATTTGACAAATAGAGAATCAAATATTCCATTATCAGGCCTCAGACCATCCAATGAAACCATTCTCATAGCATTTGAAGTATTATTAAAACATCTTATTGAACTTACCCATGCTTCCATCCATTGTGGCCCCTCAGCACCATCCAAAGCACAACCAGCCAGTGTCCCATCAATTAGAAGATGCTTTAAAGCGCAATCATCAAGCAGCTGACTGCTGCCTGTATTCACTAGAAATGCTCCTAAAGGAAGAAAGAGGGACAGTACAACATTAAATCAATGCAAGTTAACAATTCTTTGTGATATCGACAGCATAATACCAAAATACCTGGTTTTACATGCTGCAAACATTCTGCATTTATAATCTGAAATGTCTCGTTCGTTAAAGCACAGTGGAGTGAGATAAGATCACTTGCAGCTAGTAAGTCATTCAGAGTATCCATTCTCCGAGCAGCAGGTGGAAATTTTATAGATGACATGCTAATTTCACTTTTAACCTGCTTCAGTATAGTTAAGGGAAAGAAGATGATCAAAATCAAGTCCAGATGCATACAAAACTCGCTCGAGACAAATTACAAGAGCAAAGAGCAAAATTCAAAATTCAAAATCCACAAACAGCAATTGAGTGATAAACAGAACCAGAAAGCACAGAACATCTTCCACCTCTCACCATTTCCCAACAGAAACTGTTCAATCCCTTAAGAGTTAAGACACTGGACTTGTAAAACTCATATGCTTAGGTGTCAAGTCAGGAACATCAAGCGGAACACAATTACAGAGAATAGCTTGGTCCTTTAGAATCAAACAGACAGTTCAATGTGGCATTGAAGAGGTGAAATGTGACAATAGAAAACTTACATCGAAGTAAAGAACACTGATCTTAAAAGCCAAGCTCCTAATTGCCAAATACTTAGCCGCAGCAGATCTACCAACGATCCCTAATACAAGTCCTCTACACCTCCTCATGCCTCTACACAATGGTTGCACCGATCCCAACCAACCCGAGGCAGAGAGCTCGTGGCGCGAGAGCAGATGCGTCCGACGAAGCAATCCCAAAAACAAGGCCATCACTGTGTCAGCGATCTCCTCAGCCCTAGAAGCGTCCACGTGTACCAGCCGGAGCCCTAAGTCGGACGCCAAAGCCGAGTCTACTACGCGGTCGGCGGAGCCGAGGCAAAGTATGAGCTGGTAAGGGCGGAGGCGGCGTTGAGCGGCGCGTGGGAGGTAGGAGAGGGAGTGGAGGAGGACGGCAGCAGCTGATTCGATCTTCCCATCGGAGAGGCGGCTGAGGGGGACATGATCTACGGAGGCGACTCCGGCGAGGGACTCTTGCTCGATGGCGCAATCCTCGATGCAGTTGAGAGCAACGACTAACGGAAGAGAAGAAGAGTTGGTGTCACGGCGTGACATTGTGGCGGAGGATCGAACATTGACGCCGGCCATCACCGTGTAGTCTGGTTGTAGTGGTGGTTAGGGTTTAATGTTGTAAACACGAGCATTTTCCGAGGGGTTTTAGTTATGTCCGTTCGGTTGCTCCCGTGGTTCAGGAGAACGTTCAAACTTGAAATATCAACTTTGCCGTTGTATCAGTAGTCAGATGACTCAGATCCCTTCTCGTACCTTGTCTATGTTTCTTGTTCATGTCATCGTTCATTTTCCAGATATGTCCCTGCTTTTATTGTAATATTCGAACATGCACAAGGTATCTACTCCCATAAGATATTTTCATTTTAAGAAAGATGTTTTGTAATAATTAAGCACGTTAGTTGAAGGGCCTAAATCTCACTGTTGGAATTCAAAGCTTAGCTTCGTTTGGTTAAGCAAGCACCATTTGATGATCTCACTTTTAATATTTTTATTTTTATTTCAAAAATAAACACTTATTTTTAATTTTAATCTAAAATTAAAAATACTTTATTTACAAATAATATTTTTAATAAAATTTAATATATTTTAAATTTCAAGTACATAAAAATTAATTAAAAATAATTCTTACTACCTCTTCGAAAGTGCTTTCACTTATTTTAGAACCACAAAAAATTAATTCAATGCAAAGAAAAAAGAGAAAAAGAAGTAATGGTGTACTTTGAATGCAAAACTGTTACAAAAGGTCTTCCCAAAAGACTCAAGAACCGAAGAACGTATATATATATATATATGCAATAAGCATCCTGGCCCTCGAACAAGCTCATGCCATTGCCAGGTACTTTAACTTCTACAGGCTCACACACAAATTATCAAAGTCTGTTCTTCTCTAAATCTCTGCACCTTCATTGGCTCATATGTTTGAAGCAAAGATGAACCACATCCAACTTTGATCCCAACCAACGCTTTCACCAGTCTAACAAGCAGGTATGAGGATAAGATGGGAAGCTTGAGGCCAACTTCCTTGCCCGTAAATATCTTATGACTACCAAACTCAGACGCTGTACAACTTCTAACCGACCACTAAAACTCACGCTCAACAGATAACAACATCACTGTATTTGATATTACTCCTTGGCTATAAAGTCGATCTTGCAATCTTCCACTCCGTAACAAATTTAGAATCTTATTCTGGATCCATAATCACAGTTTATTCACCAGAGAAGACCCATATCACAAGAACCTCCTCCTGAAATTCCTAGTGGTAGCCTGATACGATCGCATCATCAGTCCAACGCCGATTCCAATCCCAAGGCACATTCCAAGACCGATGCCAACACCAACTCTAACACCAGCATTAAACCATGAGAGTTGGCCATCTTCACCATAATACAAATCATCACGGTAGTATCGGTCCTCAATCTTTCCATCTGTCTTGGAGTCTTCATTATCGGAGTCTGTACTCTGTACAAATGTTGAAATAGTTATAAACAAGTTGGAACAACCGGAACTGTGACTTCCAAGTGGGAGTTGCTAATGTGTGCAAAGTAACAGCATAGAAACTGCATATCGCATGTATTAGACAAATGACAAAGATGATTGCTTTATATCAGAGAAAACACATTTGCATAACTGACTAAATGAACCTAGAAGGAGCCAACTGAGTGACTGCATTTCAAGCATGGAGATTCCCAAGTAGCTGAACAAGAAGTGAAATCATATTTAACTGGCTGAGGTAAGTACAGATTAAAGGCCCTCAATGACGAAAAGAAGGCTAATCTATCTTCATTTTGTCTCTTACCCACATCATAAAGTCGACGTCTCCTATATTGGTATTGTTTCAAACAGTTGATGGGCATTAATTCACAAACTTAATCGCCATTGAAAATAACTCTTCATTAGCATAGCCTACTTCAAGCAAGCACATTTTTCATTAGCATAGCCTACTTCAAGCAAGCACATTTTTTCGCGATACAAAGACACAAGATCACCGTCCTCAATCAAAAGATCCATTGAACGATTAATACAAAGCATTCCTCTTTCCTGCATAAAGAACACAGATAAAACAACAATAACCATTTACCTGGACTTTGCGATGCCGAACAAGCCCATTATTCCCTGCATTATTTTGCTCCTTCTCCAATTCATCATCCTCGGGAATCGCATCAAGGGTCGCATGTCTCGAACCTTTCCTCCTCGGACTAACCAAAATGGTCTTCGTCAAAATCACAGGAACACCCCCACAACAACCAGCAATATAAACCTCAATCTCCGGAGCCGACACACCCTTTCTCGGTTGGAAAAACACCGATTTGCCTTCACCAACACACGCCGCCATATAACACTCGATGGACCAACCCGTTTTCGAATCGTTCTCGGGACCCAAGCTCCCATTTCCCCACGTAGACTCAATTCTCTCCAAAGACCCACAAAGCAACAGGTCGTTGTTGTTTTCCATCACTTCGAATTCCACCGCCCCGGTGACACGGACACTATCGGTGCTCACATAGGTCACCTCCGACGACTCCTTGTTGACGCGGTCTCGCCGCAGGATCAGGGTCGGCGAATCGGCGGCGGGGATTGTGGCGCCGTTGATTTCCAGCGGAGTGTTGATCCCTCGACGGAGGTGGCGGAGCGTGAGGTGATCCGGCACGCTTCCGATCACGCACGGCGTGATCCGGACGTAGAACAATCGAATGTCGAGCCACGACGATGTGGTCATGATGTTGTAGGAATTGGACTCATGGTCTTGATGATGATGCATTTGAATCGGTACCTCTTTGGAATCAAAGACAAAAAGGAAAATACGAAATTGATCGCCGAAGAGGCTTTTAGGATCGAGCTTCTAAATTCTCCAAATTATTGCGAAATTGAGGAGCAATGGGTGAACTTGGTTGGGTTTTGGGCATTGGTTCGCAGATTAGGGTTGTTTGGGTCGTGAATTAGAATTAGAGAGGCGCAAATTTGGAGAGAAATGGGAAGCAGAGACAAGGTCAAAATGAAAATGAAGAAATGGAGTGTGTTAGACACGTGTCATCGTTAGAGGCTTTTTTGGGGCCATTTAACGTTGACGATGCGACGTTAGATTTGTAAAAGCAGAAGCATCCTCTCTATTACTTTTAAGTATTTTTTTAAGATAAAAACATTTAATTTGTATAAATGCATACGATTATACGAATTATTTAATAAATTAAATAATAATTTTATTCTAATTTTTATTATTAAAATTTATGAATCAAGGTATAATAATTAATGATTAAAAATCTCAACCGATTTGAACCGTTCAACTTTAAAAACCTTAAATTTTCTAATTTTTTTGTTTAATTCGATTGACTTTAATAACTCTTGCTGTTAAAAATTGAACAATTAATTAATTAATTGGTCAATTTTTATTACTTAATAAATTTGTATAAAATAAAGTAAATCAATTAATTTTCATTTAACAATTGAATTAAACTTTAAATTATTTAATGAGTAAAAACAATATCTTTCAATCATATATCAAAATCGTTAATTTTATTCAATCTTTAGTGGTATGAAACCAGTTGAACCTTAAGCTTTTTGTATTATGTTTAAGTTTAATTAATAGATTTGACGAATCAGGTCCCATAGTCTAGTAGTAAGGACATTGGACAATGATTCCAATAACCCGAGCTCAAAAAACCCCCCTAGGGGAGTCAAGTTGGTGGATTGGGAGGAGACAAGGGGCTAAAAGGTCATGTATTCAAATCTTCATATCTACGCTTTCTTGATCAAGTCTGTCGTATAAGGGTTTGTCTAGTGTGAAATACTCGATTAATATGATTTGTAGGCTATTGGTTCAATACGGATATTTACCTAATACGCATATAAAAAATAGCAATTATGGTTCCTCCTTTTCAAAACAAAATCAAGTGTCATTGGACCTTATAAGTTACAACTCCTTATTTCTAACACGAATATTTCTGCACACACCACTTGCAACTCTTAAAGAGAAGACGATGATGGGCTATTTTAAGTGGCCTAACAGACCCAATCTCAAGATAATGCAATGCCTTGCCCTAACAAATGGGCTTAACAAAACCTACAAATAAAAATTAAAAAGTTCTGAAATTTTGTAATTTATTTTTTTTAAGGGATACATAAAATGAATATTTTTATAACTATGAAATTATATTTATTATTTTACAAATGTATATTAAAATTTTGTAAATTATATATTTATTTAACATTTATAATTTTAATAATGTATTTCCATTTCAACCATTCATCTTTTTCAAGAAACCAAATTCTCTGTTCAGTTTTACTCTGTCTTATTCTGTCTCATAGAATCTCAGTTATTTATTTTGTAGGACCCACATAAATAAACACAAAATAAATAAATGACTGAGATTTATTTGACACAATAAGACACTGTAATATTAGATAAAGGATCTAAACTCCTTTTACGAAGCGTGAGATAAGAAGCAGGTGCCTGAAATATTAGGCTATATGATGAAGGACATTGAAAATAATGGAACCGCAAAACCCTGCGGTTAAAAGTGGACGACTGATGGGATGGGATGGGATGGGATTGGGTATGAAAATTAGGATCAACGGCTAGCCAGTAGCCAAGACCAACCGATATTGTGTGGACGTCACACCCACTAATAAACCGCTTTACATCCTCTTCCTTACACCCCCAGCTGAAACAAGATCAAGACAAATTCACAAGTAATCATGTTGCCTGCAATCTTTTCTTCTCCATCTTGTACTAAACCGAAAGTTCCAACAACTGCCTAAGGCCTATTCTTGGAGCTAAGCTTAGCAATGTCTAGATTTGATTTGACCGAATTTGACTTAAAGTCAACAATTTTAATTTAATTTGATTAAATTATTGTTAATTTAAATGGGATATCATTATTTTTCAAATTTTAAATTTAAAAATTAAGTCAAGCTTGAACTGATTAAGCATATTTCATTAGTTGTTATAATTTAAGAATTTAAAATATATATTTAATTCGACAATATACAACACATACTTGTTATTATTAAATAATTAGAGGATTTTGCAAAATATAATTTATAAGTTTTAAACATTTATTTAATAAAATTAAAATTCTAATTATTATTATCATCACCATCAACATCTAGTTAAAGTCCCGCTAAAGCGCGAGATCTAGGATAGTTCAATACTATGCAACCTTATTTCTACTTAATAAAGAGACTGTCTCTCTGTTAAAATTGATAATATTGAGTATTTAATTATAAGATTAATTGTTTTTTGAGTATATAGATTTAACAGCCATTTAGACTCAAAACATAATTTTATAATTAGTTAATAAAGCTTAAATTACGAAGCATTTTGTAAATTTTTTATAATAGTTCAATAACTAAATTGAACAGTTTAGTACAAATTTGGTTGATTTAGGTGTATATAGATTTTTAAGTTTATTTAATAAAAATAAAATTCAAAGTATTATGTTAATTATTAATAATATTTTTTAAATTTTAAATTTTATTTAATAAAAATCAAAATAAAAAATCATAGTTATTTTTGGACGTATATATATTTAATAGTCAATTAAATTGCCATAAATTTACTAATATTGTTTTTTAATTTCCTAATGCGAGTATAAAAATGGGCTGAAGGCAGCCTTCAGCTGTCATAGCCTTTGACCCACCCTCGTGTCTTGGCATTAAATTGCGGTTAAAAAGTCAAAACAAATCTCTAAGCCACGTAGGTTATGAGTATGACAAACGGTGATTGATGATGAATTTGAGGAGGAGTTAACCCTAAGGAATTAAAAAAAAAAAGTTAGATATTGATTATTATTATATGATTAATTGCTTGATATTTTATTTTTGAGAAATTTCTTATACCCTTTATTTAGTAGAGGAATGAAATTCATTAAGTGACTCTTTTTTTAAAATATTTAAAATATTAATTAGTTACAATAATTAATTAAAATATTATTCATTAATTAATATATTATAATTAATTAATTAATTATAATAAATTTTATTTTTAATTTTTTTACAAAAGTTATATTTTTTTTTGTTGTCCACGAGCTATTTTAGAAAGATCCCAATTATAGGAAGACACTTTTAAACTATCCACATCTAGATTAATCCTCACTTGAGTAGAATAGGTTCTTTGTAAGAAACCAGATCCTCTATCCAGTTTTACTCTGTCTTATTCTATCTTATGAAATCTCAGCCATTTATTTTGCGGGACCCATGAGGGTCCTATGCGGATCCCACATAAATAAATGACTGAGATTTATTGGACACAATAAGACACCATAATATTGGACAGAGGATCTGGACTCGCGAGACCCACGCGGGTCACATGCGGATCCCACATAAATAAATGACTGAGATTTATTGGACACAATAAGATACCATAATATTGGACAGAAGATCTGGATTCTCCTTGTAAAAGACAAAGTTCTAGTCCTAAATTTTAAACGACTGCATACATAAGAAAATTTAATCCTGTTACTTCACTTAAATTAAGAGAATCCCTTTTCAACTTATCTGCCTTCGTTCTTATTATTATTGACATTCTGTTGTGCGAACCAAACTCACGCTCAAGATGGCGGTATTCTGAATTTACGGTGGGTATGTATCGCAGCCGCCGTGGAATTGTGAATAATCGTAGGTGAAATGTTGACCGTTTGACCGAGCAGTCTCTATCTCACTCTCACCATCTCAATCCAAGTACCAAGGCCCAAAATGGCTGCTCCTCCTACTTCTACTCTCCCTATTATATCTCACGCGCCGCCTTCTTTCATAATTCAGCGAAAACCAAGTTCACTTCTTCTTTTTCAAAAAAAAAAAAAAAAAAGTTCACTTCTTCACTACATGAAGCTCACCAGGTTATGTAGACTATATTTATTTTAGGTGCTAATAATAAATAATAAATAATATTATACTTTATATTACGAGTATAATTATGCTCGTTAAAGACAGATTGTTATTAATTATGAGTAATAAAAAATTTTAATTTTGTAATTATAAAAATAGTTATAAATTATTAAATAATTGAAATAAAAAATTATTTACTGCCTAAGAAATTTTATTTATTATCATAAAACTTAATAAATTTGAAGTGATAAAAATTAAGATAAAATATATGAATTTTTTTAAATTTTAATCTTTAAAATTATTTAAAAATAAAAATTATTTTTTCTTAGATTTTGGTTAAAAATAATAGCAAAATATATATAATATAAACATTATATGTCGGCTATTATATGCTATTCACGTATCGATTCGACCTAATTTTTAAATTTAAATCGAATTAATTAAATTTTTATGTTCATAATATTTTAATTAATCGATGTTAATAACATTTTAATTAGTAGGCTTTTATATGGAGTGTATTTTATTATTGTTTTAAACTGAAATTTTTAAAAAATAAGTTTTTTAAAATAAAACTTTAAAATTTCTTAGCTACAAGAAAGATAGCCATCGGACCACAGGGTCCACAACTAAATAGTACGTAAGTCTCAAAAAGAGAGTACGAAACTCGCTTTGCATAGTTTCTTCACTGAATCTCTTTTCTCACTCCTATTCTGCATTTCTTGTTTGGATTCGGATTTTAGTGTCCAAGTTCCATCTTTTTCAACAGAGCATTATTTGATTTCGTTTCATCCTCTCCTCTCTTTCTCACTCTTTTTTAAAACCACCCTCGTCATTCTCTTTGCTTCTTTGTGTCCCTGTCTCCCTTCTCTAGTTTTGGTCTGCTCATACCGAGAAAGGCAAACTCAACAATGAAGGTTGGCTTCTCTTTTCAGGAAATCTTATACACAAAGTTTTCCCTTTTCAATTTCTTTATTATTGGGTTTTGATTCTTCATCCGCCTTTTTCTTCACAAATCCATTATTGTCATAGATTCCAAGTGCTTGCTGTTGTTTTATTAGGAGAAGCTTAGATGGGTCGTGAGTTACGACAGGTGTCTATCTCTCTGGGATTATCTTATCTCGTGCATGGAGTCAGTTCTTAAATTTCTGTTTCTTTTTCCTCTTCACTTGGCACCAACTTGAGCCAAGTGCATAGAACTTTGACGTGAGGAAGTGTTTTACTTTTCCTCCTCAAAGATATAAGAGATCTTGTTTATATCAATGAAGCAGAGTCTGTGAGTCTGAATTAAACAGATTACTTTTCATTTGTGCATTTCAGAAATTTGTATTGAAGTTGGACTTACACGACGATAAGGACAAGCGAAAGGCTTTGAAGACAGTTGCTTCTCTTTCGGGTAAAACGATCTTTTCATAATTCCCATCATCTTTTTGGCTTGTTTCTTCGGTTATTCTCATCTCTTCATTTGGATTTGGACTTTTACCTGGAAAGTTGGTGAGTTTTGACAGAAAAACTAAGGTAGGTCCTTCGAATTTTTTCATGAACTTAAGATAAATATGTTGATAAGAACACCTTCCCTGTCAAAAAATAATCAAAACCCACTTGTAGATTTCCCAGTTCTTTAACCAAGTACCTTTTGCGTGTTCTGCTCAGCTACGATACGATCTCTGCTCAATTATTTTTGTGTGATAAGATCATAAGAAGACAAAGATGGGTTTCTACGGCAGTGACGTAGCGTCAGAATCAGTTGTACCTTTTTATTTTGTAACAGAGAACCAGAACGGCAAAGATGAATATGATTGAGACAAAGCTGAACATTGCATGTGTTGTTCGTAGGATTTTAACAGGGGATGATTCAATTTTCTTTCACTAATGTCTTGATTTTCCAGGAATAGACGCCATCGCAATGGACATGAATGGAAAGAAACTGACAGTGATCGGAGCAGCTGATCCTGTTCGTGTGGTGAGCAAATTGAGAAAATATTGGCCAACTGATATGATCTCAGTAGGGCCAGCAAAGGAGCCAGAAAAGAAGAGCCAAAGGAGGAGCCAAAGAAAGAAGAAGAGGCTAAGAAAGAAGATCCAAAGAAAGAAGAACCACCAAAGAAAGAAGAGAACCCAAGGAGGGAGAGAAAAAGGAAGCACCAGCACCGGCTCCGGCGCCGGTTCCAGACCCAATTCTTGAGCTTCTCAAGGCTTATAAAGCATATAATCCATATACTACCAAATACTACTATGCTCCAAGCATGGAAGAGAATCCAAATGCTTGTGTCATTTGTTAATCTGGTCATCAACCTGAAGAACAACAATAAGAAGAAGAAGCTAAGTAAGTGGTTTCTCAAATCATGTACCTGAGCGGTAACACCTAAGTAAGAAAGATTCCTTTGTGTGTGTGTATATATATATATTTATATATCACATGGTGATGTCTGCAAGCTCATGTGCTCATCCCTTTAGCTACTCAAGTAATTTGTAGAATCAATAAATTGAAAATTTTATTTTTCAAATATTATGATTTATGATTACAATTCAATTTACTCGGTTCATGGTAAATAATTATCAGTTCGTCGTATAACTTTTCCAATTCGAGACCTTTAGATGAATTTGTAAAGAGTTCAAGGACTCAATCAGAAACATGAACTTAATAACAACAATAGGCTTCTGTTCCTTCTAAAGAGGAGAGAAGAGAAGGGTTAAGTCACAGGACAGGAACATGAGAATCGAAGGTGGGTCAGCTCGTCCTTGAGCTCTCTCCTTTTCTTCTGAACTCTTCAGTCTCTGATTGGGTTTGTGCTGTAGAAGCAGTGAAGAAGGGTCATGCTCTGATGTGGTTTGTGGGTCTCATTTTCAGTTAAAGAGCTGAAGGTCCACTTGACATTTCGTCGGTGTCAGTATTATTACTAATCGCTCGTCCTTTCAAATTGAGCATGTCCTTGCAACGCAGAGTTTTTAGCTTACGGAGTTCTCTGCTTTGAAGAGTGCATTCTTCCTCCTGTTTCTCTTCCATTTTCTTTTTTTTTTTTTGAGCGTAAACTATCTGATATTCGACGCCACACAGACAATTGATTAATCCGGATTTGAGCCAGGTGAGACTATATAGGTGGTAAAGCTTTCCCTCACAAATGCGGCTCCATTCTCAAGACTCGAAACCTAAATCTTGGTTAAGGGAGGAGGAGCCCCAGCCATTCCACCCCAATGCGGCTCCATTTTCTTTATTCTCTACGATTCAATTCAAAACAATTTTATGAGTACCGTATCGAATTTGATCCTAAATTTAGTCATGATTAACGTTCCAAATAACTTTTTGAAATATATAATTAATTGCACTAATATTTTTAAAATTATTTAAAATACACGTGTACGAAGTAGGCGATACTGTAGCCACATGTACGTACCTGAGCTGAAGGTTGGGTCTTTGAAGGTGACAACTGAAAAGCTACAGCAAGCAATCGCTATACTTTCCATTTCGTTACCACAAGAGAATGTCCTTTCTTGAGTACCAAACAAGTCTAATATGTTATGTCCACGAGCTTCGAACCGAAAGTTAACGAGATTAGAAAGTTACGTAAAAAACAGAAACAGTCTAATATATAATAGTATAATAAGTATCCACGTCATAACATGTACTAAGTGGCTTTGCATTTGACGTGTAAAGTGATTCTACCGACGTAACGCCACGTCACTTGTACATTAACTGTAATAGATTCATGCAAGCGCCACTTTATTCAGAAGTAGCCTAAACTTGACCAGGTTTGGACATCTCAAAGCTTGATTGAACTTAAGCTTGATCCAACTTAGACTAAATAATTAATTTTTAAAAATTAAACATAACATTGCTTCACTTAAAATTTCCAGATTCTTACAAATTCAATCCAAAGTGAACAAACCCAATTCAAACAAGTTTTGCCAACCTTAGTGTTATCTTTAAGTGAGAGTTGGTATATCTTCCAGCTATCCCCCACTGAAGGCGAAAAAATTGTGTTAGGCTCATATTTTAATATTTACTTTTAATTCTTAATATTTTATTTTATTGTTTAAAAATTGTTTTTCTTTTGAAAAAAAATCTAAGAGTTTGTTTCGTCCTTCCAACTCCTCCCGGACAAGAAGTAGTGCCACAAACATAAGATTCTATTTGCACCCAAGTAGCTCTGTCCGAGTGTTGTTTCTATATATTATATATTATATATTAACACGAAGTGTCGTGTTTTTGGTCCTTGTTTGTCTCATATTCATAAGCCACCGAAGGAATTAGTGCATACAAAAGAAGAGATGATCTACGTATGTATTCTGTGGATTTTTTCTTTTTGTATACATATATATAATTCGAGAATCGTAAACCACAAGTTCTTGAATGGTAATGTTAGGTTGGAGCTAGATGACAAGACCATCATGAATCATGCGGATTTTTGCTACTATTGATATACTGACATCAAACCAATTTCATCCATGAAAAAGGCCGCAACTTCTAAGTATGCAGTTAATTGTTGTTCCTAAGTTTTTGGTAACGGAAGGTAAAATCATAGTGCCTGACCTTATAACTGCTTGTTATGGCTACTTCTATTCACTTATCTCATAGCCCTAACAGGAAGGGATTGCGGAACTGGGGAGTGAGACATCATACATGGTGTCATTAGTCCCTCTTCAAATCTACCTGAAGAGAAGCTAAGCCAATAACTTCACAGAAGTGACAAAGAAACAATTAAGTAACAAGTTTAATATTTCTTGCATTATAAGATTATGAGTTTCCTTAAAATTGATATAGTTTAACTAAAAGGGCCTGTTCATTTCAGCACCAGAATGTCGTGTATGAACTGGATAAGGATCATATCCACGACCGAGTCTAAAGGATTATGCTAAGCATAAAGCTCATATGCCCCCACAACAGAATCATTCACCTTCTGGTTCAAGTTTATATTCATCTTTTTTTTCATACCTTAAAAAGCTCAGAAGAGTTTCTCAATACAACAATGACATTAGTCAGAATTCCTTCCAGCAATAGGTTCAACATGTAAAAACGGAAGCTGCAGCCACAACCATCATCATTATGTTCAAAAATACCTCTATAAAGGCGTAGAAGCATGAAAATTGTTGTGTAGAAACAACATAAGCTTGACCTTTGTTATACATGCTTCATTTAAATAGGTAAAAACATCCTGCTGCCTTTCCCAAGTTACAAAAATGAATTCATAAGTGAAACAATATACAAAGAAAGCACCTTCAGTTAGCGTCCTGTCTTCTCAAAGAAGTGTTCTATCTGTAAGCACCCTTGAGACTGCAAGCCACTCAATTTGTTTACATACTTTCCCCTCTTATTAGGTATGTTTTCCTTATTTCCCTGTAAAAGATACAGAAATCTTTTTAGAGATTCCTAAAAATATGTCGCAGATAAGTATGCTACTACAACTAGACATGACAGTTGGCCTGCGTTCGATGGCTGTGGTAGTTTAACTTTTCAAACTTTCGCAGGGTAGGAGTTGTTTGGCAAATAGCTTATCAGCTATTTTTTAACTTATTGACTATTTGATTTTATATAAAATTTTTTATGTAAAATTAAATATTTAAGATAACTTATTTAAACCTATATTTAATTTTATATAAAAAATTTTTAGATTCAATCAATCGTAACAAATTAGTACAAGACTGAAAAGTACAATCAAGAACTCTAGCATGATTTCGTCAAAAAAAATAAAAAGAACTCTAGCATGATACACAAAGGCAATCCGGAAACGACATAGTTTGGTATCTTTTCCTCCGCCAAGAACCCCGTGAAGGCGTGAACAGGTTTCTCTCTCCCAAACAACCGATAAATCTTCTCTTTCACCAACGACGGAGATTCCGGCTTCTTCTCCTTCTTCTCGGAGTCGGAAGAAGAAGAACTGTGATCGTGGATCTTCTCGCTTATCTTCTCCACCATCGATTCAAGATCGGATTCTCAGATTCGTCGGCCATTATACTCAGATCCCTAAAATGTACCTCTCTAAAACCCCAATCTCTCCCAAATGACTGAAACGATTTCTGCGCAAATACAGAAATGGGTACAGGGACAAAAGTTCCGAGCCTTGTGATTCGGAGGAATTTGAAATCAAGTAAATTGACAGCGTCAGATTTGACGAGATCGAGGAGTGAAGTGACGGACCGATGCTTTTAAATGGACAGAGTGGGGGACGGTAATGCTTCTAAAGACACCGACTAAATGCCTGTCATTTTGACACGTGGCAGAAGAGTTTCATCACCATGGAAAAATAGGGAAGGTTACTGCTTCTAAATATTTTAGTGGGCTCCACTTAGCGTCTTTCCGTTTCTTTCTTTGTCCGTGTCGTACTACTTTAAAGTTTTATATGTTTCCCAGTCATATATATTAGTTACTTTCTTCTAATCTTCTGTTAGGTTCAGATTTCTTGTTTTAGTTATAGGATTCTTCTTATAATTATTAAATTTATCGAAAATATAATTAAAATAAAATAGCTAAAACAAAAGATTTAACGTGTCTTCCATTAGCTTTCATTTTTTCCTTTTCCAATTTTTAAGTACTATTATCAGGGGAAAAAAAAAGAGTTGTCCTACACTACCTGCCTCCTCCGTTTTGTAGGGGTGAGCATTATTCATGCCGGTCCGATTACCCGGCCCGACCCGAATTAATTCGGGTAAGAAAATTCTAAAGTTCGGGTAATTCGGGCCAGCCCGGGTGTTACCCGAATTATTTTCGGGCCGGGACGGGTAAGGGAAAAAAAATTCAGGCCTACTCGATTACCCGAATTAGGTTTAAAAAAATTGTGAAATAGGGTAATTAGGGTAATTCGGGTAAATCGGGCCAGGATAATTCGGATAATTTGGGTAAATCAGGCCAGGTAAATAGGTAATTCGGGTAAATCGGGTCGGGTAAGTTCAGGCAATTGAAAGTTCGGGTTCGGGCCGGGTAAGGCAAAAAAAATTCGAGTAATTCGGGCCAGGCCCGAACAGTGAAAATTCGGCCCGAATTACCCGAATGCTCACCCTTACCATGTTGTAACTTAATCCAAGATATTTTCTAGAAATTAATCTAATTTATATTTGATGGGTGTCGAATCCACCAAAAATAAATCCCAAACACCAAACGAAAATAAATTGCGCAAAGTGGTAATGGGGTCGATCCACAGAGAATGGAATAATTGATTCTATTCTAATGCCAAAGAACTAACGAAATTAATTAAAAAGGGGGTTTTGGAGTTTTATACTGAAACTAATAATTAACCTAACCACAAATAAATGATTAACGCAATTGATATCAAATAAAATAACAACTATGATTAAACTAGCAAAG
>JANKOE010000004.1:4717962-4729407 GCA_026284465.1 Erythroxylum citrifolium
TCACTCCAATGTCAAAATTGTTGACCAAGTTTATGGGATTGGTTAGAGCAATCAATCAATGTGTTCCATTTTAAAACTTACTTAGCCCAAATTAATTTCATGCATGTCCTCAATAAATATTAAGTCCAAAATATTTGTATTTTAAATAACTTAACACTAGACCCGATTAGCCTATTACCAACCCTAATTACCTCCTTTAATAAGCCAATAACTTTTTTTCTCAATAATAAGCTTGTTTATACATAATTTTTAACTAATTATTCAAGTGTTTTAAAAATTGAATCGGTTTGGATGATTTTATAGTGAAAAACTTGAATCGACTAATTTTTTGGTTTAGTGTTCAAATTTTCAAATTGATTTAATGTAATAATTTTTGTTGTTAAAAATCAATTAGTTTGTTAATTAATCAGCTATTTTCGTAAATTAATTAATTTTTATAAACTAAAATAAACAGATTAATTTTTATTTAATACTCTTTTTTAATTAAAATTTAAATTTTTTGATAAATAAGAATAATTTTCTTCCATCATTTTTTAAATTCTTTAATTTTATTCAATATGTAACCAATTTTATAACGATCTAATACCAGTTGAACCTTTTAAACCTTAAAACTTTTGCTTTCCAGGTTTAACTTTTAGTCTAGTTTTGAAAATATTGATTTATTCGACTAAATCTTGGAAGTATCCCCACTTAAATCTCACTCAAGTAAGACCATAGGAAGTTATTGCAAGTTGTAGTCGACGATATTGTTAAGTGTGACTAATTTCTTAGAGGTTGCACTTGAACTTTGTCGACTTCATTCAAGAGCTCTTACATTCATTATGAAAATATAGTAACATGCATTTCTTATTGTCCTATGGAACTTGAAATGTTCACCTCTATTTATTTCACAGCTTCTATCTAAATTCCCAGAAGCTTATATCGCAGAGGAAGCTTTTCATGTAAACATATATCAAAGTGAACTTGGAATCAAAGTAGACAAAAGCAACCATTGCAAGAATTACCGTATAAAACAAAAGCATGTCTCGAGTATTTGGTTATTTGTACCTTCTTCTAATTATTGCTTCTTGTGTCAAACCATTGAAGATAACGTAAGAGAAAAGGAGACAGTAACTTATACTAAATGAATTGTGCCCTCTGTGGGTGTTGTATTCAGCTCCCTGGTAAAGATGAGGTGTTGGGGTCGGATCATCCTTCGCTTTTGGCTTCTTTGCTAGAATCAGACCTCATATCAGGACATGAAATTTTATGCAAGCCAAAATTGGTTTCCTTGGGACGGTGTATTCGTGGAGTTCGAAGAGTTGGACGTTAGCAGAATCAGAAACCTGCTTAAGATAAAACTAACTCCAGATTTCGGCATACCATTCGGTGCCGCAAGAGGTTCTCGAATATGAGAATCTCGTACAGTCCAGCCTCTCATTTCATGCTTTACGCATATCAATTCTTCAATTATGCCAAGGAACATTGGAGAACCTTAACCTATAAATATACCAGTGGCAATTCTTAGCCAACAGCAGCATGTGTTTTGAAGTATCGTATGCTCTCTTCTACAAAGCTATTTTTGGCAGCATCAGGAGAAGTTCTGTATCCTTGAACAAAATTTCTTAATTTCTCTGCTTCACCAACTGCAGGGAGCCATTCTGTAAGTATCTCCATAGTTATATAATCGGGATGGCATGACTGCTCAATCATTTTATCCATCAACTCAAAGGCCGTTTTCAACCACCTTTTTTCCTTGAGGCCTTTGAAAATGGCATTGTAGGTGGTTGTATTTGGTCTAACCCGTTTGACTTTCATATCATCAAATAAGGAAAGGGCCAATTCTACATGATTATGCTTGCACAAGGACTCTATAAGGATATTATATATCACAGTGTTAGGTACTACCTTTGATGTAGCATCCATATCCTTGAAAATCTCTATGGCTTTATCAACTTCCCCCAATAAGCAATAAGCATGTATTAGTGTTCCATATGTAACAACAGTGGGCACCACCCCATCCTTAATCATCCTTTTCAACAATCTAAGAGCAAAATTAAATTCCCCAGTTCTGGCAAAATAAGAAATCAAAATGTTATATGTGACAGAATCAGGCTTCAATCCAAATTCGTCCATTTGCTTGAGCAAATTGTAAGCTTTATCTAACTTCATCCTCTTGCAATATCCACCAATTAAATCATTATAGCACACTATATCGGGACAATACCCACCTTCTTTTAACTTTGACAAGATAGAACAGGCTTCATCCATCTTTCCAGCTCGGCTCAAACCAGAGATCAAAGTATAGTACACAAGCGCATCCGGAATGCATCCACCACTAAGCATTTGGTCGAAAATTTCCATCGCCCTATCAAAATTGTTAACATTGCAAAATGCATTAATCAAGGCAGTATAACTAACAACATTACCCTTTAAACCTTTCCTTTGCATCTCACCAAAGAACTCAAATGCACTATTAACTCTCCCATGTCTGCACATTCCATCAACCAAAGTATTAACAGTAACCACATTGGGTACAACTGAACCCCCCTCTCTGTTCATCTCATCAAACAACTCCAATCCTCGCTCTAGCTGACCATCTTTACAAAAACCATCAATCAAACAATTGTAAGTAACAATATTAGGATCATACCCCTTCAATCTCATTCTTTCCATCCACCCGACTCCTTCTTCTAGTCTCCCAACTTTACAAAGTCCATCAATCAATGTGTTGTAGATAACAACATCTGGTTCAATCGAAACCTCTTGCTCTCCTTCACCTCCATTCATCTGTTTAAGCACCTCCAGTGCATCATCGACTCTCCTAAACTTGCATAGCTGATTAATCAAAATCCCAAATGTGATAACATCTGGCTTAATCTCTATCTCCTTCATCTTCTCCAAAAGGTCATTCATTCCCTTAATGTCTCCATTTCTCCCGAGTCCAGTCAATAAAGCATTACAAGATTCCACTTGTAAACTAAACCCCAACTTTATCAATTGATTAAACAAGTCCCAGGCTTTATTAGCCATCCTATTCCGACACAGCCTAGTGATCAATTGACGATTCCATTCTGAACTAAGAAACACACCATGTTCCCCTAGTTTCACCACTACATCAACAACCTCCTCGTCAGTCACATTCCTACCTGGCCTCTTTGCTTTCGAAAACCAATAGGAAAAAATCGACCCTGTAACATTATCAGGAACGAAACGAGAATCTTCATTCGACGCAAGCATTTCTTCGAACAACTTGAGCGCATCATCAACGCGCCCGTTTCTCAACATAACTTCAATCAAAAAATTCCGTACATGAGTGTTCTTAACGGATGCATCAACTTCACGGAGCAAGAGGAGAGACTCCTCCGTCAATGGGTCCCTTCCAAAGTGGCGAACGAGTAGCTTAGCGGCGTTGACGGTGAGCGGAATGTTCCAATCCTTGGCAGTTCTATAAAGTTCGACAAGCTTCGTGCACGAATCAGGCTCGCGGGTAGCGAGCTCCAAGACGGCCTGAAGCGTGGAGGAGAGGAAATGGGCGTGGGGCCAAGGAGGAGCATTGTGTTTGAGAAAGTGAAGGAATTGGAGCGCTCGAGAGGAATTATTCAAACGGCGGGTGATTTGATAGAGAACTCGAGAAGAACAAGAAGAGTGCGGAAAGAGAACTGAAATGAGTTGGGCGGTGTTCCATTCATGTTGTGGGACCTTGAGGAGGAGGTTTAAGGCATGTGTTACAATAGAATCATCAACATCGTTGTGTTTGAGCAGTGGAGGCGGTGGTTGTGCCGGTGGGGCGGATTCCGCCGACAAGTGACGGAGGAGTACGGAGGCAGTGTTGATAATATGCCGGAGGTTAGGCTGCTTTGAGGTTGATCCAACAATGGCCATCTTGGTCAAGTGGCTTCCAAGATGGATTTTGTTTCAAGGGGACGAGAAACTGTATGTAGTCATCAGAGACGAAAGCATAAGAAATTATATTATTCATTTTTTATTCATGCTCAAATTATTTGAAAATAATGAGCTAAATTTGAATTTATTAAACTTAAAATTATATGGATAGAATTTAGTATCTGATTGGTTTAACTTTTGGAGAATAAATAAACACTTTTTTTATCGCAAAAGTTGTTTTTAAAAATTTGAATATTTGGCAGTAAAATTCAAAAAAATTGATTGTTTTGTTGTAAAATTCAAAATATATTATTTAAACTAATATATTTTAAATAATATTTATATGCATAAATAAATTTTATTAAAAAATAAAATATAATTAAAATTAAAAGTGCTTTTTATTTTTATGTTACCAAACAGTTTATTATATTAACCTCCTTCAAAAAAGTTCTTTAAAAAAGTTCTTTTTTAAATAGCAGTTAAACAGTTAACTGACTTTTAAGAAAAACTCTTTTATAAAAAAACTCCACTGACATAAGTCCATTCAAACATATACTTAATTCGATCCAAACTAATTTGAACTAAAATAAATTGATCACAATAATATTATTAACATTAAATTAAATTTATTAACTTTAAATTAGATGAGCAAACCTTAACCTTTTTTTATATAATTTCTGTTATAGTAAAATAATAATTTCCTTTAAAAAAAAGCAAAGATACAAATAAAAGTTATCATTACAAGTACGTAGAAACTAAATTTTATTATGAATTATCTTGAGTGAAATAGGCTTTTGGGAAGTTCCCACGTTTTCCTAACAAGGGTTTTACTAAACCCTGAGAAATTTCGACTACAAACTTCACTAGTTCTCGTTGCTTCTAGTTAAGTCTTCTAACCTTCAGGAAAATTGAACTTTGACAAGATGCATCAAAAATGGACGAGTTAGGAACTCTCCCATTTGCCCCTTTAGAGCAAACTTGTAGTCATTTGCTGGACTCATCAGGTGATTTGGATGCTTTAATCTTCTCAGCTGCATCTGCTGCTGAAGATGCTGCTTTGTCCAGTCCTAACTTTTGTAATTCGTTTAAGAAACCAGTCATATCTGTTTCACTGATTTTGTAGGGACTGTGTGCAGGACCAGGGAATGAACCATTTGTTACTTCTTCTTTGTACTCAACTAGGGCTTTGTTGATGACGTCGCCGACTCGGGCAAATTGTTTACAGAATTTCGGAGTTACCTACAAAATGCAGAGCGATATATGACTCATTCGATGGAAAAACTTTCCAAAGGGAGGATAACGAACGTGGTTATGGGGACATTAACCTTGGCATGGTGGGGGTGTTGCATCATTCCCAGTAGGTCATGGTAAACTAAAACCTGCAGAAACAACAAGCTGTCTCATTATGGAAATTCAGTGCCTAACAAGCATAAGCAGACATTGATCCAAAATTAAAACAATGATTATTACATAGACATTTCTACAATGCTAAACCTAACTTCAAACTAATAAAAACTGATGGTATTTGTTTATCCTATTTTGGTGCAGAAGGAATTTGAGGTAATGAGAAAACAGTGAACAACAGAGAACAAACTGCATAATGCTTTTTCTAGAAAGCTCTCAAGTACGGGCAAATTCATAGTTCTATTCACAACGAACAAGAATTTTGAGCTCACTAACTAGACCAATGTAATTCTCCAGGTCTGCATTTTTGGGTCATAAATCATAATCCAACTCGAAAAGACTCAATACCCATGCCCATACCGGAACACTAGATACAGCTCAAGTGACATGAATTTCAGGTACTTTGTGCTACATATTGAGGACTGCATGAGAGCCACCGACAAATTTGTCAGTCACAAGTATAAGCCCGTCTGAATAAAATGTTGACGTCTCATTTTCATTCCTTATCCCAGGCAAAACTAGATGCAGCTCAAAAGACATGAAAATTCAACTACTTGGAGACGGACGCAGACATAACTTGAAGCATCGGATAAATCCACTAGTCATTAGCATCTCTGCACAACCACCCAAAGCTAGTATGATCAAAACCCCTCCTGGAAGTTGGAATTACCAGTTATAATGATCAGAGTAAACCCTGCTCCATAGAACCTATTTCCACTATTTCATATTCTACGAATAAAAGGACAATTATAACAATAACAACTGGGATTAAATGAGAAGTGCATATGCTGTATGTGCTCCTCATGTTGGAAGGAATTGTACTAGAGGGCATATATTCCTATGTTTTCATTCACCCTCTAACCAAATCCACAATAAGGAGAACTTGAAATCACTCTTTTGGATACAAGTGTAGGATATAACAAATGGTCTGGTGATAATAGACAACTGGAATGGAATAACCGCCCCCATATAAACTAATAGTAACCATGAAAAACGTAAACCACATAGAGAATTCAGTTCTTATTACTCGCTTCCAGCAAATTTTAGACTACAAACTATGCAGATCATTCAATCACATGAATTCTGGAAACCCTTAGCTTAAACCATCACTAAGGAGACTGAAAAATTATCGAACCTGGCCACTGCAGAAAGGTCCAGCTCCAATGCCAATAGTGGGGATTCGAAGCGCAGAAGTCGCCGCAGCAGCCACTGGTGGCGGCACACATTCCAAAACCACCGAGAAACATCCAGCTTCCTGCAGAGCCAAAGCAGTCTCCACAACCTACAAAATAAACATAACCATTTCACTCATAACACCCCAGAGACCGAGGCTTCCTCAAACACCAAAACGTACCCACAAAAGCAAAAGCAGTGACAACCTTAACAGCACTGTTAAAACTCTTCCCTTGAGGCCTAAATCCTCCAAGAACACTAATAGCCTGAGGAGTGAGCCCCACATGACCCATCACAGCAATTCCAGCCTCCACAATCGCCTTTGCGGCACCAATTCTCGAAGGAGCTCCTCCTTCCAATTTAATCGCATCCATCCCTCCCTCTTTCAAAACCCTAACCGCCGTATCAACCGCCTGCTCACAAGCCAAACTGCATCATGCTCTATAACATTACATCAAAACACATGCCCCTTTGAACTTCAAGAAACAAACTCACTAAAGAAGACAATAACAACAAACACAAACAACAGAAAATGTCACCACCTGTCCTGGGCTCGCCTCGTACGACCCAAACGGCAGGTCGCCAACGAGAAGCGGCCTCTTGGCGCCGCGAGAGACGGCTCGGCAGTGGACTAGCATCTCGTCGAGAGAGATAGGGAGAGTAGTGTCATGGCCGTGAACGACCATGGAAGCAGAGTCACCGACCAAGCAGATGTCGACGCCAGCGGTGTCGAGGTGGACCGCTGAAGGGTAGTCGTAAGCTGTGACGACTGTGATGGGCTCGCCTTTTTTGTATTTTTGCTTCAAATGGGTTAAGGTTACTCTTTGGTTTGGGTTTTGAGGCTTTGGACCACCGTAGACTGTGTCCTCCGGGAAATTGCTCATGTACCGGAGGCGAGAAAAAGCTCGAGTTAGTGAAGAGGATCGTGAAAGTTTGGTAAACATGGCCATTGTTGATATGACAGCAAACTGGATGCCGTTTAATATATATGTATGCTTTTACTCCGTTACTGTGAATGAATTAGGTAGGTGAATATTGGTCCCATCTATTAGTTA
Source organism: Erythroxylum citrifolium (assembly GCA_026284465.1). Lineage (NCBI taxonomy): Eukaryota > Viridiplantae > Streptophyta > Magnoliopsida > Malpighiales > Erythroxylaceae > Erythroxylum > Erythroxylum citrifolium. The sequence continues at coordinate 4,725,459 of JANKOE010000004.1, forward strand.
ATGCATTGAATTGAAAATACAGAAAATAGGATTGTGGAGTATTAAATAAATGAATAATATGAAATTTGTTGCATAATGTTTACATAGTACGTTTTGATATTGTATTATATTAATTAATGTTTAAAAGTTATGAGTACTATAATTTCATTATTCAACTAAATAAACAATTTGATGGTATAATTTATTTTATCTAAATATATCAATAAATCGAATTAAATTTAAATTCGATCAAAACACAATCAAATTTTAAATAGCATAATATTGTTTTAATTAATTAATTTTTAATTATTAAATAAAATAATTTTTAATTTTCTGATTTGTTTTTAAATTATGTAGAAAAACCTGTTTGAGTTTTTATTTGTTTTTGTTTTTGGTTTGTGTATTATATTCAATGTATTAATTATTAATAAAATATGAATAATTTAATTTAATATTATATATTTAATTAACTAAAATTAATTATTAATATAGTTACAAATAATTTAATAAACTTAATTTTTAATTATTAATAAATAAAGTAAATTTAAAATAGCTTCAAATTTTATAAAATTTAAAATTTTTGATTCAATAATTAAAATAAAATTTAAATAATGTGATATTATATATGATATCAATCTAAATTTATTTAATGAAAATAATTTATTTTTAGTTTATTTAATATATAATTATTATCAGTAATAAAATTATAACTACATTAATATTAACAATCAAACAAAAAGTTGTTTTTATTTAAAAATAAAATAAAAAATCTCAATAAAAAAAAACCAAACAAAATTTAGTTTTCAAATCAATTTAAAATTTATACTGACTTCCAATTTAGCCAAATTCTCAACCGTAATCTAAAAGAAGTTTGGTTTTGAGCGGTTAGATTACATGTAAAGCATGAGCTCGCACTTGCTCATGCTCTTCTTCCCTGTTTTCCTGCATACTTTTAGGCTGGAGAGAGATTAGGATTAAGTATAAAGCCGTTTGGTTATATTTTTATTTTTCTGCTGTAATTATTTATTTATTTTTTAAAAAACTTGTTTTATTGTAAATGTTATTTTAGTTATATTTTTATTATTGATAATAATTATATATTATATTGGCTTTGGGTCTATGATAGAAAAAGGATTTATTCTCTTAGAAGTGCCTACCATTTTATTCATGTAGCCCTCAAGACTTGAATCAGGTTCTTCCGACTCTTCTTTGAAACAAATTTTGGTCTTTGAACATTCCTACTAAGATGAAAATTTTCTTTTGGCGTTTATTAATACTTGCTTACCAGTTTGTGATCTTCTTATTAATAAAGGTGTTGATATTGTGCCTTTGTGCCGTATTTGTGGCATTGATAATAAATCTATTTCTCATGTTTTATTTGAGTGCTATTGTGTTAAGGCAGTTTGGACATATTCTCAGCTGGGTTTATTTCATTTCACATCTGTTGAGCTGCCCTCTTGGTTTTCTTTTGTTGCAAATAATTATGCTGTTGGTGATATTTGTTCGGCTATCTGGATTTGTTGGGCTCTTTGGAAGAACAGAAATGACCTAGTATGGCATGGTATTCAGAATTCAACTCATGCTATTCTTTTTATTACTCGTTCGATGTTAGCAACTTGGACTTCAGCTAGGAAACAAGAAAATGCAACTTTTAACCAAGAAAATACTGCTCATATTATTTGGCAAAAACTACTAGTTGGTTTCCTTAAAATCAACACCAATGCTACTATCTTCAAAGATTTATGGAAGACTGATACTGATTTTGTTTTTCGAAATAGCCATAGAGATTGCATAGTTGCTGGCAGTAACATTTATCAAGAGGTTTTGGATTCTTCTAGTGCTGAAGTTAAGGGAATTCGTGAAGCGTTAAGTTGGGTTAAAAAGCAAAACTTACATTTTGTTATTATTGAATCAGCTTTGCTACTAGTTATTCAAGGTATTCTTTCATCTATTCGTAATCGGTCTGAAGTTGATTTGATCATTAGTAATTACTTATTTCTTTGTAATTTTATAAATGATATTCATTTTGGTTGTTGTAAAAGATCTGTAAACTTGCAACTCGTTCTTTTAGGAGAAAGGCTAGTTCTATGTTAGGTCTTGTTTATTAGGATTTATCTCTCCCTACTTGTATTTCTTCAACCTTAGCTCGTGCTTCTTAATGAAGTTTCCTTTGTTTTTTTTTTAAAAAAATATCTTAAATATATTTAGTTATTAAATTAAAATTTATTTAAAATTTATATAATTTGAAGATATTTTGGATTTATTTATATTTATTAATAGTGATTAAATTAAATTAAATTAAATATTCAATTTGATTAAATTATTCATATTATTCATAATTAATTTTAGTTAAATATATAATATTAAATTAGATTATTCACAATTCTTATTATTTATTTATTTTTATTAATATTTAGTTTATAGTCAATTATGAAAAAATTGAAATAAAAACAAAAACTACTTTTTATGATTTCATACATTTTGAAATTTGGAAGAAACAAAAACCAAAAACTCAAATAAATAAATTTTTAACTAAATTTGAAAACAAATATAGATAACCAAAAATAAATAGAAACAAGGAAAACACAAATTAAAAAGAATAAGTTACAGATTCATTTGTATAAATAATTGTGGCAATTGGTGGATATTGGAATTAGAGAAATTTAACACTCTCAAGTATTATTGTGGTTTGTAGTCAAATTTTAATAAGGAGGTAAATTTTAGCTCGGTTCAGCCCGATTTTGGAGTTTATTGGACCACGGGGCAAATTGGTTCGGCTTGACCGGGGCATAGATTGAGGTGGGTCGAGTACAGGTTGGGTTGGGACAGCCAGTGACCCAACTGGAATAATAAAAACAACGTCGTTTTATAAACTTTAAAAAATGATTGGTCGGGTTAGGCAAGCCTAACCCAGCCTCTTGTGGCCCATTCGATTACAAACTGAGCCAAGAGCAGCCTGAGTTAGGCTTAACGCATTGACATCCCTAATTCGATTACCATAGCATAAGGCAAAAAGTGAACTTTGAGGCATGAGGGGTGAGCGATGGTATTTAATGGTTGACATAAGGCCCATTTAAGGCTGCTTCAAAATAGAAAATAATTTTTTTATTAGTTAAAGATAAGACTATACATTATTAAACTTTTTTAAACTTACTGTATCAGTTAAATTTTTATTAATTTTTTGTTGTTGTTGTATAAACTCTCAAAAGTTCAAGTCGAAGTTAGTATATAGAAAGAGCGAGTATGAATCACAAATGGAATTTAAGTTTAAATTACTTCAGTTTAAGTTTAAATTTAATAAATTTTAAATTTGATCAATAAAAATGTCTTAAATAAAAATTAATGAATCAATTTATATTTTATCAAATTCAAATTTAATTTTAAATTTATGTACAATTAATGATGACAATGTATCAGTGTATGAACCCAAATTTAAGTATTTTTAATGGACCGATTTATAAATCTAGGCCGAGGCCTAAACTACCCGAGGTATGTATCAAATGCATTAAGAAGCAAAATCTTAAAAGTGTTACGAGGGAGGAATAATTTTCTTAAAATTTTAAATTTTAGTATTATTAATATTATTCTTATAAAATAAATTTTATTTAAATTAATAAGAATGATCAATCAACTAATAATAAATCATGAAGAACATTAAAATGGATAGATAATTGATCCTTATCTTTATCTTCATTTAATAAGGATGGCAATGGCCGAGTCGCAAAGTCAGGATTGACCGACCATTGATGCTATGAGTTGGAGCTGCTTGTCATGTGATCCAGCCTCCAATCGGATGGGCCACAGACTGGCAGGTAGGGGTGTTCATGGTCGGGTAACCTGACCCGTTCATAACTAACCTAAACCTGAACCTGAATGTCAGGTTCGGCAATTTTACGAACCTGAACCTGAACCTGAACCTAAAGAACTTATAGGATCGGTTAACCTATTTTCAGGTTCGGTTCTCAGGGTA
>JANKOE010000004.1:4729507-4744533 GCA_026284465.1 Erythroxylum citrifolium
TGAACTATGAGATATCGTAGCTTTGGACGGTGATGTGCAGAGTCTGCAGACCTCAGGGTTTCTAAATGGTTCATTTAAGGTAGGGAAAAACCTTTCCTTTGTTTTCATGAATGAAAAAACCTTTCAACTTCAATGATAATTTGACGAAAGTGGTTGATAATTTGATAAAAATTTAAAGACACAACACAATTTATTTATTCTTTAAAATAAATTATCAATTAAAATGTTAATACAATTTTTATGTAAATTATATCTAAAAATATGATAGGTTTTTAGGGGTTTCAGGTTTAGGTTTAAACCTAAACCTATAAATCAAGTTCGTTTCGGTTAATCTAGAACTGTAAGTTAGAAACCTGAACCTGATCTTTTAGGTTCGGTTCGAACCGAACCTGAACTCAGGTTCAGGTAACCTTATTTATAGGTTGGATTCATGCGGTTTAGGTTCGGTTCAAAGGTTCGCGGGTTTTTTTGAACACTCTTACTGGCAGGGTCGACTTGATTCAATTTATTAATTTTTTAAAAAAATTAAAAAATGATATCATCTTAGCAAAATGATTTCGTTTGGTTGTTCACGATCCAAATTGAGCCCTGAACAATTCTAACCCAAGCCCGGCCAATAACTCGCTGTAGCCAAGAAATCCCGACTAATGACCTGGTCAATTCAGACTTAACTTATTGACTTCGTGCTGAACCGATCGGAGTCCGAGCAAAGTTGTCATCCCTGTCCTTGAACTTGATGCTCGTACAGAATTGAAAAGATAATAGCGAAGGGTTGTTGACTTGAATGAGACGTACAGGGACCAAAGAAAAGAAAGAAAGGAGGGAACAGTAATCGATCAGGAGCATCCACCATGAGCATATTGGGATTGGTTGGTGAACGACATCATCATATTTATATCCATAAAATAACGAGTTTTTACAAAATTCCTTCACACGTGCTTTTACCAATTCTCCCAGTGATATTTAGCAATTAATTAACTAAAATCCACTTATGTAACTAATGAACTAACTAACATTAAGTACACACCTCAGCAATTTTCATTAAAATTCAAATAATTCATAATAATTTTGTAGCTAAACATAATTTATCAAAGATAATACATCAACAATACTCAGTAAAAATCCTACTCTAAGAGTATACAATCTTAACTCTAGTTAGTAGAGAGATTGGTTCCAAATAACTAGCTTTTATATTATCTTATATATCAAATATAAGAATTAAAAAGATAGTGTCGAGATGTTTTTAATACTCAAATTAGTGATATAAAAATTAGCGATATAATTTTCTATAAAAATTTAATTTAAGTTTAATTTTTAATATAATTTGATCTCACGCAAATGAATACACTCTACCTAAATATATCAATTCTTTTAAAAGATAACATATTCAAAAGAATTTAATATTTTGAGGTTTTAATTTAATCTTTTCAATTTAATAATTTTTTTAATTTTGTACAAATTAAATTAAAATTATATTTTTGCAAATTTTTTTGAGGTTGTTTATATAAATTTTAAAAAGTTTATCATTAAATTAAAATTTTTGATACTAAATTGAAAATTTATCAAAGTTTAAATACTTTTGAATACATTATTATATTATTAACATTAAAGAGGGCGATCCTTGAAGCAACTCAGAAAGTTACTTCTTTGCGATTATAAGGTCATAAGTTCAGATATTATTTCTTTGTAAAAATTACAAAGAGAAGATTGTGTATATTGATGACCCTCCTCTAACATTTGTAAAGTGGAGAGTCTTGTATAATGGGTCATGTTAAGTAGCGAAGCTACTGTTAAGATTTGCACACCCTCAATTTTTTTTTTATAAAAAAGATATATATGCATATAGAGATCCCACCTAAAAGAATATTGTTGTCCATGGTGGATTGGACAAAAAAAATTGGCCCCCCTGAAACAAATTCCTGGCTTCGCCACTGGTCATGTTTAGTTTTTTTTTTAAATTAGCATTAAAAGTTAACCAATAAAGTTATTTAAAAAAAATGAAAGGAAATGAAACATAGAAGATAACGAGATACAAATGTCAGGCACGTCTTCCCTGTTTTACAGTAGGCAGTTGAACAGAAGTAGGTGAGATGTAGTTGGCTTGGCTTTACCCTCGACTGCAAGCTATAGAACGAGCTACGAATTCATCACAAAGAACTACATTACTCCTTCCACAATCTCAATCACAGAGACAACATCACAACACCATTAAAATATTTAATATTAGCTTCTTAATTATTAGTTAATCTCAATCTTTCTCTGTCAAGTCTGTCCACCCTCTTTTCACCTTCCTCCGTCACCTTTTATATAAGCAATCTCCTGACATTCTCAGTCCCTTCTCTCTTCATTCTCATTGAAGCCCCACCATGGAAGGCCACGATGTCCCACAGCCGCCGCCGCCGCTGCAGAATCCTCCGTTGATGTTTGCACCGTCGACCTCGTTGCCTCCGCCAGGGATGGAGGTGCTTCCAGATATTGACTGGGTTAGCCTTCTCTCTGGTCAAACGACAGGGCTCGTCGAGAGTGCTAGGCCTGCCATGGAAAACCCTTGTGTGATGTCTCGAAACAATATTGGAACAGCCGAGGAAGAGATGATCAAGAGTCAGATGGATAAGAAGAAAGTTGGTAAATCGAAGAAAGCAACCCGGCCTAGGTTTGCCTTCCAAACAAGGAGTGTCGATGATATTCTCGATGATGGATACCGGTGGAGGAAATACGGACAGAAAGCTGTGAAGAACAGCAAATACCCCAGGTGTGTTCATTAGATTTTTTGTTGTAAGTAGATAACCTAATATCTAAACCTTAGTTTTCTCTTAGTTCCAAGCCATCAGGAACTTAGGTTCCTCATAAGCATGTCTGAATTTTCCTAGGAGTTACTATCGTTGCACATATCATACATGCAACGTAAAGAAACAAGTCCAGAGGCTATCAAAGGACACGAGCATCGTGGTTACAACCTACGAAGGAGTTCATAACCATCCCTGCGAGAGGCTAATGGAAACCCTAACTCCTCTTCTGAAGCAGATGCAGTTCCTTGCCAGGTTCTAAGTATAATCAACCAGAAGAAAACTTCTCTTCTTGGCTGGCATCTTGTAGTTATACACTTTATATTATGCACGACCCAAACACAGTCACTTTCTGTACTATTTTCATTGTTTAGAACCTTATGTCTCCTGTGTTTTAATATGTATGTATTGTAGCTTTCGATTGTGTAAATGAGCTGAAACTTGGTGTTTTTCACATACAAGTTTCAGGAACTGTGATGTTGATATCTCATGCAAGTCGTAGTGTTGGTCTATCTTGGATATTTGCAGTCGTCCATTACTAGAAATATAGGAAGCTTCAGAGAAATTTCGAGACTGATACTTACAATGTTTTAAAATCTAAATCGATTTGAACTCACTGATTTTTTTAGATCGGTTTTTAATTTTTAAGATTAGTTTAGTTTAATATTTTTGTTGTTAAAAATTAATAATTGACCCATTTTCACAAATTAATTATTTTCATAAATTAAAATAAATTAATTACTTTTTATTTAATAGTTTAATTTTAAATTAACCTTCAATAAGTAGGGATAATTTTTTAAAATTTTTAATTTTATTTAATCTTTAATAAGATTTATAATAGTCTAATACTAGTTGAACCTTTTAACTTTTTCTGCCTTATTAATTTAAATTTTGGTCCAATTTTGAAAAGATCCCTGAAGAGGCCAGGACTATCCATATAATGTAATGCAAGGGAAAAAACTAAGTATAAATTATGCATTCTATCATGTGTAACAAAGAAGTTTCTTTTCCAATTCTTGAGTGTATGCAAAACATGCGTTTTCTAAAAATATAATTAAGTATAATAATTATGCATTTCAAAATATAATCAATAGTTCACAAATTATGATTTTAGAATATATTATTTAATAAATCATTCGTTCCAAATAAAAAAATTAGATCAACTAATTATTTACAATCCAAGTGATTGTAAGGATATTTAATAAATAAAATAAAAGAAATTTACGTAAAATTAAGTAAAGATAGTAATAAGTCGGATTAAATTTTTTGCCATTTTTTTATTTTATTTAAGTACAACCTGATTTCTTAAATTATTAAATAAGATGGTGTTATTTTATTAAATTTAATTAAATATAATATTGTTATATTATTTTTATTTTTATTTTTATTGGCTAAATTATAAAGCTTACATTTGAATTAAATTTTAGTTTTTAATTTGAATCTATTTAAATTTTAATTTATTAACTTATAACATAGAGTTACTTAGAGATAATAATTTTCTATTTTATTTAACTGACATCTAATTTCTTAAATTATTAAAGAAGATGATGTTCTTTTATTAAATTTAATAAAAATATTTTTAGTACTTTAATTTTAAATTAAAATAATAATTTTGATTGAGTAGATCATAAAGATTAAAATTTTATTTTTAAATTTGAACCCAAATTAAAATTCGATTAAAATAAGTTTAATTTATTAATTTTAAATGAAATTATTATTTTTTCTTTTCCTATGATCTATGGATCTGCAAAAACGTGTTAGCATAGTCAACGAAAGACAGACATCAGAAACCAAACAAGGACGGATCTTTATCTTTTTACGCGGGCAGCCCACGACACAGACACGTAACACACGTTTACACTTACTTGAATGTCCCTGGCCCGTCCTCTCCTTTCATTATATATAACACAAAGTCTATGTGCATAGAAACAATATTCGTCTCTTCCGATAATCTCTGGGGTTCAAAATGATTTCCGAGTTGGTGGACAAGGCCAAAGAGTTCGTGGCTGATAAAGTGGCGGACATGGAGAAGCCAGAGGCCACAGTCACAGACGTCAATCTGAAGAAGGTCAGTCTCGGCAATATCCAGTACGAAGCCAAAGTCTCCGTGAAGAACCCTTACAGTACTCCAATCCCCATTTGCGAGATCTCGTATACTCTCAAGAGTGCTGGAAGGTACGAGTCCGTTTCACTCTTGTATGGGTAGTTAAAGATTTAGTGATCTATTTTAAGTTGAGAAATCAACAAGCAAATTGATTGATTCATTGGAAATAAGATCTTTCTAAGTGTTAACCCTATTTTTACTTAAACTATGGGTATGTATGACTCCGGTTCTGTGGAACAGAGAGATTGCGTCAGGGACGATACCAGACCCAGGGTCGTTGAAGGGTAACGACACAACAAATTTGGATGTGCCAGTGAAAGTGCCACACAGTATACTGGTGAGCTTGGTGCGTGACATTGGAGCAGATTGGGATATTGATTATGAACTGAAATTGGGACTCACCATCGACCTTCCTGTCATTGGCAACTTCACCATTCCTATCTCAAGCAACGGCGAGATCAAGCTCCCCACCCTCTCTGATTTGATCTAATTTGGTATGTTATTTTAATTTTCTGTACCAAGATTGGTAATTATTGTGAAGCTAATGAATAACTTTCATCTCAATTGCATTTCGCGCATGCATTCACAAACTTTCCGATTGGTCAAAGTGAATTCTAATGATTCTTAGCTAATTGCTTGTAAAAACTAAAAATTATGGATGAAAATAAGCAAGCTTTGGTTAAATATGATTTTAATTTAATTTAAAATTTAAATTGAATTGGAATTATATTTAAAATTAAAATAATATTATTTTAATGCAAAATTTTGAATTGTTTAGATTGATTATTGAATTAAACCCAAAATTTAATTAACTCAAAATTAATATATCGACTTCAGATGAATTTTTGCCAAGTTTAATAAAAAAGGAGTAACAGGCGTTAGCGTGTTCGAAGAGACTAGATTCTGTGTTCCCATAATCATATTCTAACAAGCAATAGGCATTAGGGTGTTAGAAGGAACCGGATCCTTTATTCCGATAACCTTGTTCCAATCCTATTTGTCGCATAATACGAAATCGATTAATTACAAAACGTCGTTGTATTAGGTGCGAAATAGAGTTGGAATAAAATAATGAGAACGGAGTATCTGATGATTCTGATCTCGTGTTAGATAAATTAAAAAGCAAGAGCGATAGCCAGAGTGTATCTCCGACACGTGTTTCGAGAAAATAATCAGATTGCAGATTGTCTAGTCTCTCTTGCGGCCATAGCTAAGTCAGGCTTTTACTACCTCTAGGAGCCTTTGACGTCAGTCTGAGCTCATTTGTGCTATGACCAACGCGATTTTTTGTACCGCGAGTTATGCAACAGTGAATTTATTTATTTTTAAAAATAAAAATATTATAGTATTAATGTAATATTTAATTGATGAATAGTTAATTTCACAAAATTTTTTATATATTTAAAGTATTTTGAATATTTTAAATATATGAATATCTATTTTGTATTTATTGTAAAAGTTAAGGTTAGGAAGATTAAAAAACAAAAAGAAAAGAAGCCTTTTAATAATGATGATTTTTTTTAATAAAATACGATATTTAAATTAAGTGACAGAATCATCGACTCTTTGGTCGAGTAGGACAGGAAAGGCAATAAAGTCACAACTTTAACAAAGTACATGTAGTAATAATACATAAATCGTATGTCATGGGGATGTAGCTCAGATGGTAGAGCGCTCGCTTAGCATGCGAGAGGTACGGGGATCGATACCCCGCATCTCCACTATTTGTTTTTATTTTGTCCATTTACGGGTTACGACCAGTTACAAATTGTAGAGGAAAGTAAGCAAGAATATGTCGAAATTACTCATGTATTCATCATATAATTATAATAACAATAATACGTTAATGGTACATTTAGAAAATTTTGACGCATAAGTTTTTGGGTTGATTTTTAAAATTTTAAAATTAGATTAAATGCGAATTAAAACTTAAAAATATGTTTAGAAGTTCAAGAATTTATATAAAAATTTAAAAAAATACAACACCATTTATAAAATATTTAAAATTTTGCAAGTTACAATTGCGTAATTACTCAAAATTAAGTAATATTTGTATAAATTTTTATTACTTAGAAGTATTATAATTATGAATTATTTCATTTATTTAATTCCTGTTATGAATTATTTTATTTTTATTTTACAATAATTATACGGTATTGTAATTTTGTTGCAAATAATTTAAAGTTGTTTTTATTAATAAATTTTTTATATTTATGATAATTAAGTTTTACATTAATTTATAAAAAGATTGACATAACATTTTAATCCATTGTATATGATTTTTGGATTAGTATATTTAAGGATGACATAATCGCTAATGACATTACTTAAAGTGAAATTTAAAATTTTAAATAATACAATATTTTTTAAAATGTTCAGATTAAATTCTAATTAGAATTGATTAGACTTAAATTTTGGCAATTTTAATGTAACCCAACTCAAAATTAAAAAATCAAATACAAGTTGATTAATTTTTGAATCGGGCTTAGATCTAGGGAGTTGGTCGGCTATTATGACCTAAACTTTTTTATTAAAATAATATTTTTTAATTAATTTTAAAAATGATGTTGTTTTAATTTAAATTTTTAGAATAAAAATAACATCTATTTAAGAAATTCAATGACAAGTTAAATTTCTTATTTTCAGTCTAATTTTTAAAGATTGAACTATGAATTTGTTCTTAAATTGCAACCTAACTATCCCATAGTTATTCTCTGTCTTAAGTCTTAACATAGATTGTGAAAACGAATCATTTGTGAATCAATTACCTGTTGTATCTATGCCTGGTAGTGTGCAGGAGATCTTGAAGGATTCTGAATGGAAGAGATGGAGTCTCTCCCAAGGACCTCATTCTTAAGATAGTTTCTGTCTTGTTTAAATAAAGTGTTGTTTTAGTTTGTATGTAACAGATAGCTTTATACTTCGACAGTAGAGTAGTTTTAGTTTTAAGTCTTATACAGTACAGTAGCTTTAGTTTAAGTCTTATTTACTCTCGAAACTTCTGCACACTCAACGTGGGAAATAGTTGACTTTTCTGAGCGGAAGAAACCGTCTGATGTTGATGGGTCTTCACCGCTAAATAGAAAGTGGATTAGGGATGTCAATTGTACCCGAATCTGATGGGTACCCGGTAAAATTACCCGAACGAGGGCAGATATGGGGAGCAAATTTTTACCCATGGGGCGAGTATGGGAGTATATGAAAATATCCGTTGGGTATCGGGGCGGGTATGAGGATACCACCTCCATACCCGTTTACCCGTATAATAATAATTATATAATAATTATATTATTATATAATATAATAAAGACAGATAAACGGGTACCTGATAGGGGTCAAACCCTCAACAGGTACGGGTATGAAAGTGGGAGCGGAATCTCCGACGGAGATGGGGGCAGGTATGAGAGTGGGAGTGGGTTCATGGGGCGGGCGGGTATGACATATCCGTCCCATACCCGCCCCGTTGCTATCCCTAAAGTGGACGGAACATTGATCAGTACAATGCAAGAATTGTCGATTGTTTGAAGCAACCCCGTACGTTTGAACAGCAGAGTCGAGTATAAGTAGACCAAAATCTCGGGTATAGATTACCTGTTTCTATTGTCTTGTGCTTATATTGCTCTATAAGTGTCTGGTTTTTAGCGAGAGTAGTCTTATTACATGTAAATTTTTATTTCTAGAATTCTATTCCTTCTTATTTAAGTTCGATTTAGTTTAATAATTTTTTTGTTAAAAACCGTTAAATTTATGAATTAATTGGTTAATTTTTATAAACTAATAAATTTTATAAACCAAAATAAACTAATTAATCTTTATTTTATAATTTAATTTTTTAATAAATAAAGACAGTTTTTAAATTATTTAATTTTATTTAATTTTAATCAATTTTATTACAATGAATCCTCTAACTTTCGGTTTCAAAACATTAATTTTTTGACAAGACTAATGAGATATTTATACGAGTATGATCAGACACCAAATGACTAAAGTGGTCTTCCTTCAAGTCTTTTTCTAGTTTTTGTAGTTTCACACCCAACATTAGAATTAGTGTTTTAAAATTTAGACCGGACATTAAATCAAAGATTTTATTAATCACTGGTTTGATCAGTTTGATCGATTCAATCATCAGTCAAACTAGTGTGACGTCATAATTATATTTAATTATATATAATATTAATAATATTAAAAAATACACAAATAAACCAAAAATAAAAAATAAAAAATATTGAATTAGTGATCAAACCGGACCGATCAATTGATCGATTTTGACCGATTCTCAATGATTTAATTGAAAATCAATTCTTAAGAGTGAACCGAGTTAAATAATTGACTAGTTACCGATCAAACTGACCAGTCCAGTCCGATTTTTAAAAAGAGAGTAGAATGGAGCGGCGGGTGTCTAGTGCCATTAGACGCCAGACAGTATGTTTATCGTTTAACTAGTAATGTGAAAGATTAACTTTTACAACGCTTTAAACTGTTTTATGACTTTATCTCAAAGTATGTGAAAGGGGAATGTAATACCTTTTATGGTCAAAAGTTATGCTTAAATGTTTCGTGTTCTGATAAAGGAAGAAACAAGCTCCACCAAAAAGCACCCTAAAAATCATCTAAAGAACATCTAATTTTGGGTTAATTATAATTTTTTTAAACTTAGACCCAATTTTGCAATAAAAACAGTCCATCGTTAAGTTTTTCATTAATAAATTAAAAATATCAAAGACTCTATTTTTTCATATGATTTACTTCATACTTCTTCATACTTTTTATAATTATTTATAATGTTTGATAGTTTAATCTAAAAGTCGGATTTTGATAATCGACCCAAATGATCGATATAAGATTTATACGTGATATAAATACAATATATAAAAGTCATGCGAAAAACATCATAATGTTATGTGACTTTCATGTTATCTACTTTAAAAGAGAATTTAACGTTGAATTATTTTCTTTAAAAATTAAAAATTAAAACATTTTAACTCTACTTTTTAATAGTCATGCTATGAATGTAAAATTAAGCAAAATTTTCAATTTTTTTTACATTTAACCTTCTAAATTTAATTAAAGTTGGAGAAAAAGAGTAAAATAATTAATGCATGTTGAATTTCATAAATAATAATTAAATTAAATATATTATTTAATATTTAATTATGAACTTGTCAAATAATTTACAAATTATTATATTTATGTAAAACTTTATTCAAAGTGCACCCATTATAATAAAAAGATAAATTTATTCAGGAATTACATAATTTGAAAAAAAACAAACAATTAATTACCTATAATAATCATTATAGTTGACTTTTACTTATTTTAAGACTTAGATCCTAATAATTACTACATGGATTGTGGGATTTTTAAATACCTTTGCCTTCTATATATTTAATTTGTATTGTAAGTATTTGGTATGACTTAAGAAAATGAGTTGTATTATATAATCAGAGAACGAATCATAAATGACAAACAAAAGAGGGAATTCTTCTTTTCACATTGGGAGTTTCCAATAGAAAATTGAAAAGGCACTAAATTCAATTAAAACTATGTTGACCCCTTCAGGTACAACCAAGACACACACATCAAAAGCCGTTTGACCATTATAGTTGGAAGAATCTTGAAAACCAACTTGTAACCTCAAAGGCACCAGTAAGATCCTTAGTTCACTCAACAACCACACCACATGGTAGCCAATTAAAATATACAAGTTAACTCTTACTTAACACATGAACTCACTGATGAACCCAATTAAAATGAAGCATTAAAGATGACATAGTTTTTTTTGTTCATTTTAAATAATGGTGTGTGTGTGGTTAAGGAGAGTGTCGAACAAACTAATATTAGTTTTTTTTTAATTTTTGGTTGAGGTGGGTTTTAATTATAAGAAGGCACCTTTAAGTCATCCATACTTAAACTAATTCTTACTCGAGCCGAGTAGGTCTTTTAAATGGAGACAAAGCTCTGACCTCAAATTTTAAACGACTACGTACATAAAGAGAGTTCAAACTCGTAATTTCACTTAAATCAAAAGAGTCCCTTAATAATTGACCGGCAAATTGAGGTTAAACTAATATTAGTATTATTAAGATGAACTTAATATAGAGAGGAAAAAGAAAAAGAGAAACCACAAAAGCCCATGAGTCCCACTTTCACATATTAAATGCTCTCCTCTGTTTCCAAGCCTGGAATTAAATGCTGCAGCTGGAAAATCTACCCACCTTCACTCCAAAAAATCCTCTCCCCTAATCCCACTCCTACATGGATTTCTCCAATCCCACTTCAATCCCCAAATGTCCTCTTCCTCCTCCACCACCGCCACCGCCACCCCAACAACCCCTTCTATTTCCCCACCAATTCCTTCCTCCAGTTATCTCACAAACCTTGGCCTTGGCTACTCAATAGCCATAGCTTTAGGCTTCCTTGTCCTTCTCTCTACAATCCTCTTAGCCTCTTACATCTGTTGTCGTTCTCGTAGCCGCAATAGCAGCAACGGTAACGGCGGCGAGGATAACGGTAACGGAAACCATAGCTCTGTCACTGACGGCATAATTCTGCCTCGTATTATCTTCGTCGCCGAAGATGATGAAGAGCTTGGACGTGACAATGACGGTTCTGTCGCTGTTGGGCTCGACCAAGCCGTGATAAACTCTTACCCCAAGTTTCAGTGTACAAAAGAAGGGTCTTTGACTGCGGGTAATAACACAACTTGTTCGCTCCGCTTGTGTGGGTACAAGGATTTGGAGATGTTAAGAATGATGCCCGAGTGTCGGCATTTTTTTCAATTGTGTTGAATCGACGCTTGGCTGAAGCTTAATGGGTCTTGCCCAGTTTGCCAGAGGTTGCCGTTGCCAACGCCGTTGTTGACGCCGTTGTCCGAAGTGGTTCCTCTGTCGCAGTACGCGGCTGACCGAAGGAGGAGGATGTGACAAAAGGGTTGAGACTTGATTTACTTGTGGTGGGCTGTTTTTAGTGTGATTGGGAATTGGGAATTGTGTTTTTGGGGTGGTTTTGGTTGGTTAGATAGGGTTTTAGTGAGAATTTTGGGTTGCTGGGTTTTGATTTTTGATTTTAGACTGCAAGCAAACTAATTATAGGAATGGTGAAAAGTAGTTCAAAACTTAGCAGTTTCTGGTTCTGTTAGTGTGGAAATTGGGAATTGTATGGAATTTACATGTTTCAAGATGAATTGGAGCAGTATTGATTTATGAGGCCTATTCCTAAGTTGTTTTGAGTTGGGAATTGTATACATCTTATCATTATTGCACAAGAAGCAAACACCCCCCGAGTGGTAGAATCTGTTTTTGAACTTCTGTTATGAAGCTGCGGTTGAAGGAAGTATCGCTTTACTATCTTGGGCCCATTTGATTGCTTTCACTAGCATTGCAGGAGACAGCGAAGTTCGTACTTCTGGTAGACTAAGCTTTAATGCAACCACTTCTAACCCAGATGAGATACCAATCGGTTCGTTTCTCATTATCCACAGGCAATGTAGAACTTAAATGCTTGAGTTTGTGTAACTAGTTCGGATTTTAAATTGAATTTTAGCTAAAAAAACTTTTAAGTTAACCCATTTCTTTACTACTCTTATTTGTAACTCTAGAAATTGTAAAGTATGTGGTCGGGTCGGCCTTGTTGGGCCTGGGCCAATCGGTCCATATGTCTAAGAGTCCAGCCCAAGCATGCTGCGTGATCTTCGTGACTAATCAACGAGCAGAAGACGACTTTCCATGCAGAGTTAGAGATCTGCATGATCTGCACGATCTACGTGATCTACAAGATTTACGTGATCTGCGTAATTTCCGTGATTAACCTAATCCTAACAACCATCTCATTTATAAGGTAAAGATCATCACGATAACGGTACGTACAATCTGACCCTAGTTTTCTCTGCATTCAGCAGCCGGACCTTTACCAAAAACCTAACTTGATCGTCGGAGGGGCTAATCGGGCCGCAACCCCCGACGTGCCTTCTTTATTTTGCAGGTATCTTAGTGTCAAGATCATCCTCGAAAGCAATCCAGGCATGGACCCAAACGACAACGTTCCAATCAGTCAGAATCCGGCTGAACCACAGTCGAATAATTTTCATTCAATCCCTTAATGACAACCATGACCTGATCATTCTCATGAAAGTCCCTAATGTTCTTGGAGAGACCACATGAACATTGAGGATTACAAGAACAAGATGGGAGAGGACGCAAGATTTGCAACTCATCCCATAAGATTTTGAGCTTAGTGAAGTATTCATGCACAGAAAGAACACCTTGTTGATAGGTATAAATTTCAAGTTGAAGATCACATATACGAAACGAGTTGCTTTGAGCAAACCTAGCTTTAAGATCATTCCAGATCTCATACGCAGAATCCAACCAAATGATGGATTGCGCAATAGAAGGTGAAACATAATGAATAAGCCAAGAGATTACCAAATTGTTGCATCTTTCCCGAGGAACAAACAATGGATCGGAACGAAGTGGTTACAGAATCGATCCATCTACAAAACTAAGTTTATTCTTAGAGAGAAGTGACATTTTCATGGCTCTTTGCCATTGATGATAATTTGGTCCAGTTAGAACCGAAGAAACAAGAATAAGAGTTGGATTCTCATTTACATGAAGATAATAAGGACTGGAAGGATTATCTTCTGGTTTGAACGTTGAACTAGAAGTATGATTATTAACTGTCCAGACATTGAAATTAGCCATAGCAGCAAGGTTCAATGAACGCAAGATGCAAAGACTGTAAAGAAATTATAAAGTTTCTGTTAAAGAAAAACAAGAAAATTTGGAAATCTTAGAAAGATTTCAGAAACACTGGAGAAGCAGACGAAATTTGCTCTGATACCATGATAGAAAAACTGAATTGAGAAAGGAGAAAAACTATTTCATTTCATCGAGTTAAAGGCATTTATACAGAATGTCTTAAGAATGAATAACAAACATAACTAACTATGACTAACTAACTTAACTATCAACTTATCAGTGTATAATTATAACAGACCCCATCAAACTATATTAGTGTCAGGTCAATTTTTATAGGTCTAAAAAATATAAATTATATATTTCAGATAGATTATTTAATGAATTAATGATTTAGAATAATAACATATCAGTGTAATTTTTATTTCAATTAGTGGTATTTTAAATTTTTTTTAAATAACTTATAACATGATTGGATATGTTCATCCCTCTTTAGGGTAAATGTCCATTTTGAATTTCCGTGCATCTTAATATTTCGAAGTGTTAAATTGAAACATATTATTTTTAAAACATTAAAAACAAACCCTAAATGGAAGGAAAATTTTACGGAGTTAATTTTTCATCAATTAAATATTACATCCATACTGATGTGATATTATTTTTTTAAAAAAAAATAAAGTGGGTCTCATTTGCTACGTGACAGGTAGGACGTACTGTGTGAAATGTATATTTGTGAATTTTACTGTCACGTGGCGGTGGATCCACTTTTTATTTAAAAATTTTATGATGACATGATATTTAATTGACAGATAGTTAATCCTGTTAAATTTTTTGTTCATTTAAGATTTGTTATGATCATTTTGAAGACTTTAGGGTTCAATTTGAATGTAGAGTCTATAACCAAGATTATGAATACCTTTTCGTATTGGTCGATACCGGCCGGTACGTATTGTACCAAACCAAAATCGGTACGAAATATAAAGTCGGTCATACTGGGTTTAAATACTGGTCGGTACAGGCGGTATCAGCTGGTATTCAAAATACCAGCCAAATACTGGTCGGTACTGAAAATTTAAAAAAATAGAGGGACCTTTTTGCAAAATTTTCAAAAAATTTTAAAATCTCTCTCACTCCCTCGCTCCTACCTTTCCTTCCCCCTTTCTTTTCAAAGTTTTTTCACTAGTTATTTTATTTATTTTAATATTTATAATTATTGTGAATTTTTAATTTTTGTTTTTAAAATAATAATAAATATTCTTATTACTAATAATAATTATAAATTAAATAAAACTTAAAAATAAATTATTCTTATTTAAATTTATTTTAATATTTTATATAATATTTGTTAATAAAGTATTAATACAAATATTTTATTTTTAAAATAAATAATTTAAAAATTATTATTTATAAACTAATATTTATTTTATATATTTTTAATTA